>PVIR01000825.1:0-149698 GCA_004026965.1 Petromus typicus | reverse complement strand
CTCCACTTCCAGCTCTTTTTATTTTTATTTCAAGGTAGGGGTCTTATTCTTTGAGTGGCTCAGGCTGGATTCAGTTTATGGTCTTCTGGCCTCAGCACCCCAGAATGAATGTTGGGATGAAAGTATTCAATATTGCATTAAATATTGCATTAATAGCATGATGAATTCCATATAATAGGCACTCAGTAATCAATGGTTGATTGGTCACTAGTTTCATACATAGCACTAAATGAGGAAGGACCACAAGTCTGAGCCCCACCTGGGCAATTTAGTGCTGAGACTTTAGTGCTGGGACCACAGGCAGGCATCACTCCATTCAGCTGGCACTGTGTTTCTGAGCAGAGAATGGACATGATAACTTCTGAGATTTCAAGCTGGAAGGAAAAGAAGATCTGAGTCTTTTTAGGGGAGAGAGAGAGTGTGATAAGGAAAGAACATGAGCATACATGTGCCAGGCAAAGGATACAAAAAGTATTTTTAACTGAGGTCATTCAATGTAGAGTGACACAAAAAGGAGTTGGCCTTATGAAAATGGTTATTTTATAAAATCTTTTAGGCAAAGTAACTGACTGAGAGCACATTAATTTGGGCAGTTTTTCACCACTCACCACACCCAACTCTGCTATGTGACTTAGCAGTTTTTCCAAATAGAATGTTTCCCTATTGATAGTGGGCCGGGCTACAGGACTTGCTTTGGCCAGTGGTGGAAAAAAATCTGTGCATTGCCTCCTGCCTGGACTTCAAGAAACATTTTTGTATGCCCACATGTCAACCTGGGGCATTTCAATCTCCACCAGGAAGAGAATGTTCCCAAGAGACTTATTGTTCCCAGGAAAATGAAGCAAAAATATTCCACATCTGAAAGAAACTCACTATTTTGAGTCAAGCACAGCTCCAGGCTGAATCCAGTGCAGATCAGCCAGCTCCTTGGCCAACTGATAGATATGTAATCCACTGAGTTTTAGCATGTTTGTTATGCAGCATTATTATGGCAAAGGCTAACTGACATACTGGAACGTTCCATTTCCTATGTAGACACAGCCTACCTCTGTTAAAAGATACTTCTAAAGAAACTGAGTTAGGCTAACACTCTGTGTATTGTATAGAAAGTGGGACAACATAATTAAAATACATAATGATTAAAAGCAGCCCAATTCTAACTACAGAATTTTGTCATATCATCTGGAAGTTGCTGATGAATTTCATTCCAGAATTAAAGTACTCATATGTTTTACATAAGAAATCAATCAACTATTGATTCTGTGGGGCTGACATGCATTTTAATAAAATGCTAAGTAGGCATGAGCTGTGCTCCATGCTCTAAATGAAAATATTTACATCTTTTTTGCCTCCTCTTGGCCAGTGTTGTGTGTAAGTAGCAACTTTTTCAATACCATAGAGGTTTTTAAGCTGGCTGTAAGTTTGCTTCATTATGCTCATTGAGATAAAGAAAGGTTTTCCAGGAAAGTGGTCTATTAGGTGGTAATTTGCTTTCACGTGCAAATTAAAGGATATTAGTTTAAATATCTGGAGATGTAAAATCTGTGTGTTTGACATATTTTCATATACAGTCAACACTGAAAGTTCAAATATATTTTTAAGGAAAAGAAAGGTTCTTTGATAGTTAAAACAGATTAAATAATATTCTATTCTGAATACATGTAATTCAGGTAAATATTACAGGTAGCATGTACTTAGTTCACAATTCAAAAGCAACTACTTTTTTGACTTGTTAATATTGTTAAAAGGCTCACAAAAATCTGAATGTCACTGCATTCTCCTTCCTTTTTTGTAGAGATGATACATTGTTTGAAACATAGTTGAACTAAGACTATTTTAAATAACTATTAAAATCTGTAGCTATTATAGTCAAACTATTTTTAAATTATTAAAGTAAAATTCTGTGCCCCTCAGCAAATTGAAACAAGGCTTCCTCTTTTAATACTCTTTTTTAAATAAATAAAGAAAAATTTCCTAGTTGCCTACCCAGGGCCTAAAAATACTTCTGAAGAATTTCTGACCTTTGTAAACTGTTAGCTCACTGTTTAAATTTATGAAAAGATTAAAAACATTTTTCATGACAAAACTTCAAGAAGTCTGGAACAGAGCAAGAATTAGCAATTAAATATATGTCTAAATATGAATTAAAATGGGAATTCTTGATGGAACTTGGTCTCCTCTAAAAGTGAGAAGGGGTCTTTTGTGGGTTGGGCCATCTAGCACCATCTTATCGGAGGAAGACTTCTTTGCTTGGAATTCATGAGATGTAACATCTTAAAAGAATTTTTCTCCAGATATACAAAAGGCGAAAAAACATACATAAACTACATCTGGAGAGGTTATTAAAATTATTTTCATTAGAAAGAATAAAATGTTATGTAATTAGGACAATATTGAATAATGTATGATGAATGACTAGCATTTCTAAATAGTAGTCAGGACCCAGTTCATAGATATGAGGAATGACAAAGGTTTGTTTCCAAAGGAGAGAAAATATATAAAGAGAAAAATATATTTAAAAAAATACTTTGATAATGTCTTCTTAAGTTTTTGAAAGGACTATAATATATGAGGCCAAAGGAGCATAAAAATTACAAAGTCACTGGGTGCCAGTAACTGTTGGCACAGAAGGAGGAACAACATATGCTTGTAAACAGTGTCAGTCAAAGAAACTGATGATAGGTATGAGATGGAGGACATCATCCAAATCACGTGGAATTTTAGGGCACTGAAGACTGATTCCTACAAAAGAGATGGCATTTTCTCCAACTGCACTAGAAAAGTGTAGGATTTAAGTGAGGAGAGCATTCTAAAAAAAGGCGGTGACAGCTATTGACATGGATGGGTTCAGGAACCTGAGGGATGTGCTCCTGTTATAGCAGGTTGGGGAATTTAGCTTTTACTCAGGGGAAATGGAGAAATGATCTGGGAAAGTACACTATAAATACATGGAATGAGACGGAGTTGAATACCAGGCTAAGGAATCTGGAAAGTATCTTGGAAGCCATTGAAAGCATCAGTGTCCTTGTGGAAAGCAAACGAGTTAGAATGAGAGCCACATTGAGGACTTCAACCTCGGAATTTTTTCAGTGTGGGATGAGTTTTCCACACCTTCATTTTCCTGGAGTTTGACACTAACAAACACTTAGCACCTCTGTATAATGTAACTCAAGCCAAGTTAGAAGTCAGATTCTATTTTAGAATAAGGTGCTGGAGACACAAGCATGTTTATTTCAACGATGGAAAAAACTGATTTTCTTTCAAAGCTATTTTATTTTTCAATGTGAAATACCCAATGGATTCTAACAAGAGATTTTCACAGATACGGACTAACTCAACCCAGCCCAGGGACAGACATATACAACAGAATGAACTTGTAACAAGTTGGTAAGTTCTAGAGATCTGCTTTACATAGATGTGCCTATAATGAACAAGACTGTGCTGTATAGACTGAAACGTTCTACAAAGAGGATGCTGGGTGTACTTACTACAAAAATAAAACAAAGGGCATGAGGGGACTTTCAGAGGTGATGGGTGTGTGTCCTATCTTGACTGTGGTAGTGATAGTTTCAAGAGCACCGGCATGTGCCCAAACTCAGCAAATCTCATACATTAAGTATTGTGTAGCATTTTGTGTTTTAGTTATGCTTCAGTGAAATGATTTTTTTAAAAGGACTGCAGAAAAAGAACTCAGAGGTCAAGGATGAAGAAGAAAAAGAAAAAGAAGTGTTGCAAGTCATCCTTAGTGGAACCTAGGCTGGCTCTAGAGAGTCACATCTGTGGCAACATCAGGGGCAACACTTAGGAACCAAACAGCCAATAATTGGAAATTAGCCCTCAAATTCCCATCACCATCATGTCTGATCTGGAATATGTTGCAGAAATGGGAAACATAATACTGGTGGGGCAATCTCTGAAGCTACATATATGCCTGCCTGGCTAACATCCAAGTGCTACCTGGGAGAGTCACAACAAATAGCACAGCTCTGCAGTTACACTTCTGTTTTTCCACAGGAGACAACACAGACCCTGTGGACCCTCCTTAAGGTAAGGAGGGGCTATAAAGTACAAATGGCATAGAAAGGCAATGGAGAAAATGCAGAGATGGACATGTGGACAGGAAACGGTCACTGAGTCTCTGAAGAAAGCCAGTAGGGAGGAGTGGGAAAGCATTTGTTCAATCTTGTTTCTTGGCTCCCAGCCTAGACAAATAAGTCAGTGGAAACAGCATTAAGTGAGAGTCAGAAGTGAGAATGGACTTCTTTCTGCCATGGCAAGCTTGTATGTGTACCTATAGTATACATGAGTGCCCCGTGGAACTGTTCTAGAGAGCCCTGAGATTAAGATTAAAGTTATGTATTATCTGATAAATGAAACTATTATAACAGGGCAATGTCACCAATGCCAACTGAGAAGGTGTAGACAGAGTAAAATCATTTTAGAATCACTTGGGTATGAAGAAGATGGAAGAAGCGGAGGGATATTCATTCAGACCAGGAGAATCAATATTCGGCCATATCTGAGAAGCCCAGGGAAGATGAACCAACAAACTGCACACAACAGAGACACCTAGGAGAGAGAGAACAAAGAAAGGACATCTGAAAGGGAACAAGAAGGTTCAGGTGCAGGTGTGGGATGGCCACCCTCCACACAGCCTTTTTTTAATGCTGAGCAAAGACAGTAATTCAGATTGCTTGAAGGAATGAAGAGGGTGAGCATGTTATAAAGACGTGGAGATGTGACCATGTAGCCTCGCTTTTCTGTAAGTATGAAGAAAATGACAGTATTGCCAGAGGATTAACTAAAGAAACATGAACAGAAGACGATGAGTTCTTGGAGAGAAATATTATGCTATACTGGCATTTATTTAACAAATATTGAATAGGCTTCTCCTGTCCACCAGGCCCTGGAATATGATGCTGAATGAGAACTGAGCTTCTACACTGTGACACCTTGTCTGTGCATTGTGGTGTTATGCTTACTTAGAACATGGATTCTTGGAGAAAGAATGGTGTGTCTTTTTTCATTGTATGCAGACAGTAGGCAATGCCTGAGGTAGGTAGACCCTCGACAAATTTCCACACAGCCCAGGAATGCCATGGTGTCAGCCTTAGGGAATTCTTCCCCGACTTTGCTCAGTTAACCTCTCTGTTTTTCAGGTCTACATTTAAGCACTGTTTTTTGTTTCCCCAGGAATTCTTCCTCAATCTCCAGGATTAAGTTATGTCCCCACCTTGGGCACCCATTACCTCTTGGATATTCCTGTATCAAAGTCAGGAAAACAAACCACCAAGTAGTTTCAGAATTTTTACTAGCCCCTAAGTGAGGGAGAGAGATAGAAAGGAAAACCACAGTGTAGCTTATTGACTGGTTTGGAAGCTCAGTGGAATTAATTTTTTATGCACTTCAGGTTTTTCATGAATAAATGCTATTGGTTCTCATTTTACTCCTGCAGATTTTCCCAGGGCTGGACTATCCAGCTTGGCTGAATTCAAATGAGCAGTGAAGCCTCTAAATTAGTCTGAGGAGAGTCTGGTATTTCTCATATTGTCAATCTCCTATAAACAACCGAGCAAAGCACACTGTATTCAAGGCCTGTAAGACTCCACTGGCTGGCTGGGAATCCAAGTTAAAAATGCAACTTGCTAAAAAGTCTACCCAGAAAATAGCTTTCTTTGGCAAAACGGCGCTGTTCTGCCCAAGAGGGAATTTGATGAAGTGCTTTACTGGATGGCAACATTTTGGTCTCTGCTTTCCTCAGATCACACTGAGATAATGAAACTGGAATCCATTTAAACCTTCCATTTCACCCCACACGGCTCATAGACACCATGTCAAACCATATCATGCAGCAATAAATGTGTTAAAATCTGCACGCTTACTCGCCCTATTACACGCACTACTCTGTCAGATTGGAAATAAATTATGGAATACAGTTTCTTCATTTGCTACTTCTGTAGCTACAGTAGAATCTCAGATCCAAGGCAATCTTTGATGCATACATAACTGTATTGTTTCATGCCAAGTTTAGCAATAAACATTCTCTCTGGCCAGTCTATGAATAGTGTAGTCACTTATGGAACACAGCCAACCATGTGGCAAGGACCTTGCCTGTCTCCCGTGACAGGTTCTGTCCCAGTTATGAAGCATGTGTGGATCGCAGCATTTGTAGTTATATCATGTTTTGTCTCCACATCTTAGAAAAGATGAACCCAGGTGAACTCGAACCAAAAACCATCCACAGAGAATAGTCTCTGGATTTAGATATTTTATAATTTAGATTGAATCTCTGAAACATTTCCTTTTCACTTGCTCCTTTCACTTTGCTTCTTGAAGGTAATCATAGGCTAAGAAAAACATAGGATACCCTACTGTCGAAATATTCAGAATTTGCCAACTGCTCAGCACCTCCTGGTGCAGGCCAGCCTTGTCCCTCGGTCAGCTTGCTGAAGTAATCTGTCATTAGCCATGCTTTGGCTCCTGTCCCCAAGGTCCACTACAATGTCACCCATATCCCACTTCAGTGAGAGACCCAGGGCTTCAGCTACTGGAAAAAGTCAGGAAGACCTTGACACTCGGGCCCTCTGGGGTCACTCAGGTCATGTTCCTTCACCTCCCTTGTTACTGTCACTGAAAGATCTAAACTAAATGAGTCGTCACATTGGAGAGTAAAGGCATGGCCACTGTGGGCCACAGAGGGACAGTGCACATTCCATGGGTGGTAAAGGTGGTCAGTTTTCCTGCACCCAGCTAGACTGGGCCCCCTCTTGCCTTTGTTTGTGACAGGGCTGAGCTCTGCCCACCAAATGCCATCTCAGAACTGCTTTGCCAGCTTTCACAAAGGGCAGGAGTGATCCCAGCACCCCTCAGTCAGGTCCCCTCCTCCCACTCCCACATCCCCACTGTCTTCTGTGCTTCACACTGGCCTGAGAGTCCCCACTACGTCTTCCCCTCTGCTCCTCTGTCCCCTTGCTCTGGGCTGCAGCCACCCCACCTCCTTCAGCTGCCAGGGCACAACCATCGTGACACGCTGCACTTGCTCTCTGTTTCCTCTGCTCAGAAAACTCTTCTTCCACATGGAGATGGATACACTTTTTTTTCTATGAAGAGACAAATAGTAAATATTTGGGCCCTTAGGGCCTGTATTTGTCCCACGCAACTGCAGTATTCTACCATTTTAATATGAAAATAGCCACAGACAATGCATAAACTAACTGGCGTGGCTGAGTTTCAGAAACTTGATTTATGATGCGAGCAGTAGGGCTTTTGGGGATCCCTGTGGCACTTTCCCCAGCTGGTCACATTACTGCTTCCCCCACATCCTTGGGAGCTCTCTGTCCTTGACCAGCCTGCTGACATGTGACCTCTCAGCTCAGGTCATCTCTTTCCCTTGCCTTATTTGCCTGTGTTGCGCATTACTCTTCAGCAGACTGGCTTTTACTTACTGCTTTGCTTGTCCTCACCTCCCACCAAGAGGTGCTTGTGTAGCGGGTCATGTCTGGTTTATGCATTCCCACACAGTGACTGGTACATTTTAGGTGCTAGATACTCATCTGTTTAATTACATGGAGAAGCTTCAGGTAACTCTAAATTTTCTAGTTTTATGAATATGGCATTGATTGTTTCCATTCTTTGCAAATCCCAAGAGTTTCTTTTTGACTCGTATATCCTAGTAGAGTCAGGTGCAAAGCCAAAGCCCTTTCGTTTCAAATCCCAGCTCAGTTACCATCAGCTCTGTGCTCATCTAGAACCTCACTAAGTCTCCATTTCCGCTGTGAGTTGGAGATGTAAGGTTGAATGTCTAATAGGATGAGCTGATGACAGGATTCATCTAGAAATCACTTTGTACAAGAGTCAAAATAGCCAGCTGTAGTGAGCCAAATCATTACCCTTTCCCCTGGTTAGTGTTCCTCCCAAAAAAGATAAGGGTAGTGTTCATAAATTCAGTCCTTCTATGCCTTTAGCCAAAAACTTGCATTCACATGCATGAGATTATTTTTCCCCACATTTAGCAAAAATGGATGTTACTAAGAAAAGTAGAACCATTAACAGATGAGGTACTCATTCTGTGGTTGCTGAGAGGTCTCATGACTTTGCATAGATGACCTCCATATCATTAATAATGCACAGGGGTCCGGGGAAGGCCTTCAGCATGTCCTCCCTCTCTGCGTATGTGAGCCCAGCCAAGGAGGGGGGACACCAATGAGATGCAAACACTGCTGAGGACACTGTCTCAATGTAAACTTCTCTGCCCCATTCCTGAAGAATCTGTCAGTCACAGCAGAATATGCCTGTGGAATGAACCTGCTCACCACTGACAATTGGCTTAGGTGGGGAAAGCAGAAAGAGAAACGGACAAAGGGAGATGGCCTGATTGGGAGAGCTTCCAATCCATTCCTCCTTCTGAGGCCTTGGATTTAAATTTAAAGTTCTGACAGAAGCTCCTTCAGTCTCTTTTCCATTGTTAGATTCAGACACCTGACACTAAGCCTTGAAGAAAACCAGGGATCCCAAACAAGTATGAAAATCCTCAGTGTACCAGTGCTGTTTGTCAGAATTATGATAAACACATGGAAATGAGCAGTTAGGTGACTGTGGACACTAACACATGGAATAGAAAATTAACTGCTTGAGGCTTTCACCTGGGATGGTATCAAATGTCCACTCATTTTTCAAGACAGGGTGAGGAAGGATAAATCTTTTTTTATGCAGCCTTCTTTCCATTCTATTCTTCTTCTTGCTTCTCATCATTTACAACAGCATGAGAAATAGATTTGTCTTGGCTGGTCTTTAAAGAGAGTCAATAACAATATGAGAAATACTATCCCTGGAGAAAGTAGCCATCGATTTCAGCAACTACTGGGGTTTCAAACTGGATCTCAAATAAGTTGTAGTAGAGTTAGGCATTTATTACTTAACTTGATGAAATTATACTTAACATTGCTGAAATTATACTTAACATGAGCTGGATGAAGCTGAGGCTAACACTTTCAAATGCAGACCTCATTTTTTAAAAATCACAGTTCATCCCAGCTACAAATATATTGAGTATCAACTATTTTCAAGAAATTCTGTTAGTCTCCAGAGACACAATGATAAAGAAGACAGAGGATCTCTGCCTGGGGACACTTGCATTCTTTTGATAGAGGAAGATAACAAGCCAACACCTAATTCATCATTTAACTATAATTAAGGCAAATGTTATAAAGAAAAATGTGCCCCACAGACTGAATTAAGTGGATTAGGGGAGCAGGTCAAGAAAGTATTTTTCTGAATAAGTCATATTTATTCTGCAAAGCTAACAATGAGTAGAAGTTAGAAAAATGAAGAAAGAAAGCAAGTTCATTTCAAGAAGAGAAGTCATTCCTAAAGGCTGGAAAGAACCCAGTGATGTGCTGATAAAATTAACAAGCAACTTTTGATAGAAGGCACTTCATAAGTATCCAGGCAATGTAAGTTTATTATAAAAGGTATTAATGTGAAAGAAAACAAAATTTATAAATAATGATGAAATAAATAATGTCCTCTGTTGTAAAATCTTCACATAGCCAACTGGTTCTCACAGAATGTTTCTGCTGATTTTTAACAACCTCTTATGCCTGTTGCTGGTCTAAAATCACAGCTGATAACCAAATATAGCTCTCATCTCAGTGTTGGCTGATACTTTAATTTAGATTAACAAATATGATGAAAAGAAACAATGACCTAAGTTACAATTTCACACATTTTTCAATGATGTGAATAGTTTCTTAATGAATTTTGTTTTCATAATATGAGAAAGTTTTTGAATATGAGAAGAAACTATCCTGAGTTTTGGGGGAGTTAAATACAATAGGACAGCTACTAGACACAGCACAGTTTTAAATTTAATTTGGATTGTTAATATTTTCTTTATCACTTTTATAAGTGTAGACAAGATGTTGGCAAACTATGAATCTATTGATTTAGTAAATACAGTTTTATGGAAATAGCCGTGCTCATTCATGTATTTTCTGTGGTTGCTTTCACTGCAGACTCACACCTGCAGAGCTGAGTAACTGAAGCAGAGGGCTTGATGTTCACAAAGCTTAAACTGTTTATTACCTAGCTCTGTAAAGAAAAACATTAGATGGCACTATTTCTGATGATCAACAAAACAAGAAATCAAGCCCTGACTTGTGGTGGTTGCCAGTTCCTTTGGTGTAAATACTCCCACCGTGGCAGATTTCAAGCTATGAATGTGGCTAAATGAGGGGTTGGGAACATGCCTGGAGTAGATTTCACCAAGCAGAAACAACAGACCAGGCCGGGGATATAGCTCAGTGGTTCCGGCGCCTGTCTTGCAAGCGCAAGGGACCGTGTTCAATCGCCGGTAACCACATAACAATACTGGGTGTGGAGACTCACCCCAGCAGCAATCAGTACTACATACCACAGTGCCGGGCGTGGTGGCTCATGCCTGTAATCCCAGCACTCGGGAAGCAGAGGCAGGAGGATTGCTGTGATGTGAGCTTGAGGCTGAGCTCAGGGCCAGCCTGAACCACAAAGTGAGAACCTCTCTCAAAAAATCTTAAAAAAAAAAGAAAGAAAGAAAGAAAGAAAGAAAGAAAGAAATAACAGACCTAAGCAACCTCAAGAGAACAGATAATAGCAAAACACTTAGGAAGTGCTACACTTTGAGTTATTCAGTACCTTTGCTTTCAATATAAATTAATTGTAAGTTTATGTAATTTATTTTAATGCAGCTATATTTAACAGATAATTTGAAAAATTCCTGAAAATGTTAACAATTCACTCTTAGGGTGGCATGAGCTACTTCTGACACGTTACATCCTAAGCCAACAGGAAGATATAATGTGGGGCTGGGGAGCAGAAATCGATAGATGAAGTTAGGCTGGGGGGGGGGCATCTAAGCACAGCCTACACAGTGGTTGAGATGATTAGCACTTACTCTAAGAAACAGGATTCCACTGAAGGGTTATTGCTAGGAGGCAGTGCAATGGCTCCCAGTGCAGTCTGTTACCTAATGTTTTAACCTCAGAGAATATTTTTGGAGTTTGTACCAAGCACCATTCCAAGGATGTAACAAATATTATTTTTTTTAACGACCTCCTGAGATAAGACATCAGTGTTGGCTTCATTTTACAGAGAAAAAAGGACAATGTGAATAATTATTCTTCCCAAGAATTTGATTAATGAAAGTTGGGCTATGTTGTGAAATTCTAACCTTTTTATCTTTCAAGAGAATTTGAATCAGTGCAGATACAGGACTGTGTCCAAACCATACATGAAGAGCTTCATGACTCAGAATAGCAGTTCTGTCTAAATGCTGCAGATCTGGAGAGCAAAGATTGAATGGACTGTCTGGAGTGGGGACATTCCCATAGATTGGAGCGGTCCTTCTTCCAAGAGGAAGAACTTTGACTGCATAAGAACATGCACAAGTAGCCAGCTACCACTCCCATGTGATTTATTTTTATCCCAGTAGAATAATCCTTCCAGAATCTATTCTGATACTTTCATAAATGATAAGGACAAGAAGGGAAAGGAATAGATATACTCAGCTCTAAGTTTGATAGAGTCTTCCTATTTAAATCTTGGGCAACTTCTCTAGAAGTCAAAGTTGATCCTCACCTTGAGGTGTAGCTAATGCATCTCTAAATCACAATAGATCTGATTATTCACTTGGGGAGGGAAGGAGTGAGGAAGAGTGAATGCCTGTTAGGAGCTGTCATGGCTGCTAAGTGCATCACAAGACATCTGTGATTTAAACTGAAGTTTTACTTTTTAGGGAAAATGAAAATCAGCCAATCTTCTAATTTGGTTCATTAGGGAGGAAGAAAAATGTGATGAGAGAGGATAAGTGCACATCTTGGAACTATAACCTCCAGCAATTTGCACACTAGACAGGTATGTCTCAGATGTGAACTGCACAATGTGTCTGGAAGGAAGGATGGAAGGAAACGCGAGCGCAGGGTGCAGGGACCACTGTTCTGTTGCTGTCACTTGACTTGCCGATACCTCCTGAGGACCACTTGCTCGCCTTGCAACCCCCTCCAAATATGTTCATTCCTGGGAGGGCCAGTTCCTGGAGCCGTGCTCCTACTCTGATGGAGGGGGCCTCATGGAGCAACATTAAAGGAGAACGAAACCCACACTGCAGGATTTTCTGCCTTGTTAATCTCCACTGTATTGTGCAAACAAGTCCTTGTGTCCCTTTGGCCTCAGAAACACGACTCAGTATCTGTGGGCCTCCGCCTCTTCATGTGAAAGATGAGAGTAATAACATTACCCTTCTCCCAGGGTGATTCTGAGAACTCAGGACATGACATTCAGTCGGAAGGCTAAGAGCCAGTAAGGCCCTGCTCTGCATTAGGGCAGTTTTGAGCCCTTCACCTCTGCTAACTCTTCACTTTTTACATCACCTGATAAAGGGGTCTATTGGTATTATTTGTGTTTTTCAGATGAGGAAACTGAGGCACAGAGTAGGTAAGGAACATGCCCAAAGTCACACAGTAAAATCAGGAGGAGCAGAGTTTAAACAGACACAATCTCTATCCCAAAGACAGGCACACTGCGGTTACAGGAAGGAGTCTACCCACACCCACTTGTTTTTGTACAGCTTGCAAAACAAGCATAATTTCAACAATGGTAGATTGCAAAAAAAAAAAAAAATCAAAAGGAAAATAATAATTTGCAGTCCCTAAAACATTACATCAAATTTCAATGTTCATAAAGTTTTGTTGGAACATAGCCACATCTCTTCACTATTATACTGTGTTAACTTTCACAATGGCTAACACAATTGGGTACCTTGACATAGATCTTACATCCTGTAGAAACTTAAACATTTAATGTCTACAAAAAATGGTGCAAACCCCATGCTAACCAATGACAATAGGCAGTCAGCCAGGTGCTTGATTCCCAGCCATGGAGGAGCCAAGGATGATGGGGCCTGGTGCCTGTTCTTAATCGCATGTCACTGCCTATGTGCATGGACACAGAGGCACACAAGGTTACTGCAGCACATCTTCACCATAAATGACATCTCAGAGCACACTGCAAATGTCCTACAGCACTGAGTCCCTATTGTGTTCCTGGGCCACATGATAGATGTGGCCACCCCTTGCACTTGGGGTTACACCTCCACCTGAGCTTCAGTAATTTCCCTTCTCAGCCAAGAAAAGCACTGCCACATGTGCTCAGAGCTCATCGAAGCTGTGCACAGAAAGACAACTAGAGAAACACAACAATTATCTGAGTTAAAAACCACTCTTGCCTAAAATAACCTGGTAATGAGTAAGTTCTTCCATCATATTCATTAAAGAAGAACATTTCTCAGAGATCCAACTGAATGGAGAAGGTATCAAAACGAGTTTAAAACTAAGAAGTGCACTTCCAGGGACTCTGAACCCAACTTTCACAAGTATAAACAGAAATAAAACAAAACCCCAAAACATTCACCAAGTAAAGTTGAATAGACTTCTTAACTTTATAAGAACATTTGTTATTCACTGAGAAGTTACCAAGAGTCTAATAGTTTTAGCCTATTGAAAATAAGCCAATTATCACTGTGTGCATCATTTCAAATGTCCTTAAAATACCCGGAAAGAATGATTACTATTTTCATTCCCATTTTGTAGGTAGAAACATGAGGCCCTAAGGGGTTGGAATACTCGATCAAGTGCACACAGCTGATAAAAGACAAAACCAGCTTGTAAATCTAGGCAATCTGAGCTCTAACATCCACTATCTTCATTTTTCATGGCCATAAAACCAGGTCAGAGCAGGTTGTAGCTGTTCCCGGGACCACAGTTGTTGGTGAGAGATCTGGGACAATTTGGAATTTTAGAGACAATAATGTACCTGAGAAAGGGCGACATGCATCCTGTTGGTGAAGAAGAAAACAGAAGGAATATTCAGTCCATTCTTTCTAGCCTATAGTAATCATCATTATCATTGAAAAGAAGCTAACATTTATGGAAAGCTTACTATACACCAGTACTGTGATCATCTCAATGTTAACAATGTCATCTCACATCATCTTTAAAACCACCCTTCAAGTATTAACTACATTATCTTGATTTATAGGAGAGGAAACTGAGTCAGAGAGAGATTAGGTGGCATCCAGCTCGAAAACTGAGGATGTAAGATGAAGCAGTTTGGTTCCAGAATGTAGTTCCTCCTGCTGCTCCTGACTCCGCTGGCTGTGAGCTTAGTCACTATACACCGTGTCTTCACACTAAGTCATCCAGGAGCCTTCCAAAGTCTCACTCGACAGGACTCTGTCATTCTCTTTTATATTTTTCACATCATCTTTTAACTGTAGTATCTGTTACAAGACAGTCTCCTATAGTCATTCCATCCTCACAAACATGTGTGCACATTCACCCACAACTGCATACATGCACGCACACACACACAGCATCAACTTCTTCAACCTAGTTATTTCACATGAACCCTCCGTCAGGCACATCCTAATAAATGTAGATGGAGGACAACACAGTGACTGACTCTAAATGCTACCAGATACACCCATGGGTTCACACCTTGCCTCTTCAATCACCAGATCTATGGCTTTAAACAGATTATCTCTTAGAGCATCAGCTTGCTAATTTATAAAGTGATATTGATGGCACCTGTAGGACTTTCACTTAGATTAAAAAATAACTACTCATGTCAATATCTTCATTTAGCATCTGAAAAATAAGCATTTGGAAAAAGACTACAATGCTTAATAAAACTAGATAGCTAGATGGATGGATGGACAGACAAATGATTGTATAGACAGATGGGTGGATGGGTAAACATATGGGTAAATGAAGAAATAGGTAATTGAATGATTTTCTAGCATTGATTTTTGGAAGCAAAACCACGAGGGAAAAGGAGCAGTTTTCATATAATAAAAAAGTGCTTTAATAAGTACAACTGGACCACATTTCAATCTACAAAGTCTGTAAGTCAAGTTGTGACCTATGGGAAAAACCCACTCCCAGGATTCCTGCAGAGTATCAGTGAAGATGTTCCTTTACAAAGCAACACCCCACCCAACAGCTCAGTGTGCCAGGCACTTGCCATCTGTCAAGATTCTTGCTCCCAACATCACCTTTTAATGCCTACTAGAAAGTAGAGAGGGGGCAGGAACCAATACAATAAAAGATAAGACTAAAATCTCTCCCAAGGTAAAAGCTGCACCTACTTTGCTCAACACCACATCCCTAGCATATAGCACAATCTCTTATATTTTCTAACTTTGATCAGTCAGGGTAGGCTAAATTCTAAATTCAGAAGCAAAAACAATCAGAACCCTACAACGGACACTGAAGATACATCACTGGTGTCACAAGCTGATGTGGCTTTTATTTGGATGGAATAGAGGTCAATGATGTCCTGTAGTCACTTAAGAACCCACCTTACATCTTGTGGCTCAAGTGTTCTTATTCCCTGATGGACCCTCATCCTCCAGGTGGGAGGCAAGTCAACACAACAAGTTGTGTAGAAAGCTACACAGAAGCAAGGCTGGCTTTACAACCATCATGCAGCACTAGCCAGAACCCAGCCACATAGGACCTAAAAAAAGGCTGGGAAATATGACCTCACTGTGTTCCCAGGAGGAAAAAGTAAAAGTTTGTTTTATAACTATCCAGGCTCCATCACAAGGTTCAATAAATGTGTTCTGATTGGAAAAACAAATGCCTTTACAGGCATTCTTATGAAGCAAAAATATAAAACTTCAAGGGAGGCTGACATATCCAGTGAGAGGAGAGACAGGGTGGCTCCTACACATGAAGCTAAAGTGATGTCTTGTAGTCATTCCCTGGATGCTCCTCAGGCCACCTGACTTCCTCCTATATGTAACCTCCACATGGAGCCCTTCTCCCCTGGACTGTCTGACCCTCAGGTCTATATCCTCTGTCCTTAACCATGAGCTGGGGGTTTTACCCATAATTCTTAGATATAGCTCAACTCCATAATCAGCAGAAACTGAAAATATTACAGTTTCAGTTAACATGTCAGAAACAAGTTATTGACTTTTAAGATGGAAATGTGAAAGTACATGTATCAAGCTCTACGTGCCAACTCCAATAAGCAGTTGGAGCTCTGTGTGCCAGAGATGCCAGAAAACCAGGGCACTTACCATAGGTTGGCTCCTCTCACAGAGGCTCATATGCATGTATAGTACCAGTGGAAGGCAGGGCCTGAATTTCTCATCTTGGCTTTTCCATAAAAGAGCTGGGCAGAAGTTGCAATCAGGAAACATCTGTCTTTCTGTTCTGCCTTCTCTCTCACAGATTCCCCTTACCCCAGCACCCAACCTTGCCTTTGGCCAGTCACCTCCCTCTCCACCTTTAGATCATGAAATGAAGAGTGGCTCCACTCCGTGTATAGCTGCAAAGCTATCATGAGGCCTTGGCCTGGGCAATCATTTCATCAGGCATGGTGCCTGGATTGACGATACCCACAGGACCCCAAGCTGCGTGAAACACTGTCAGATCTCCGCAAGGACTGCTAGAGAATAGTAATTCTCTTTCTGTTGAGATTGTAAAACTGTGAGGCTAAAAACCTGGGCCTGTCAACATCTGGTACTTTATAGGGACAGCCTGTCGAAGAGTAAAGTCACTGTATTAGGAAACAGAGCCAAGAGGGGAGGCAAAAGAATTCCATTTGACAATTCCCAAGCCCCACGTCCAGTTGTTCTTGAAGATGCACTCTTTGGGTCTTTTCAGTTAAGCAAACTGTACTTTCCATTTCAATTTTGGCATTAAGTTCTTAAAACTGAGACAGTTCTGAAGAAAATACCCCACAAAATGTTGAAATTAAAATAACATCTGGAGATTTTTTAATTTTGTGGCTACTTGATATAGTTCAACTCAAACCAACTCTTTTGCACACAAAGTCACTGTGTCCTGATGGTCCAGCTACAAGGGGGTTTCTGTCTGAGGAAGAGGCCAGGGTGGGGGCAGAGAGCTCAGACATGTGCACACCTGGCTACCTGTACTTGGAGTACATGCATCTCTGTACATCTCCACTGCTCACTCAGCCCCACCAGCTGGCCTTTGCCATGTGGGTTAGTTCACTGCCTCCTGACCACTTCATTCCTTGCAGTCATCTTTTCTGCTCCATCATGGTAATTACAATGATTCTAAAACTCAGCTCATAAGATGCCATCTGTTTATAATATTTAATGATATTTGTCGCAATTAAAATAAAATCTGAACTCTTTCTCATGGTCTGAAAAGACCAAAAGGATCTAACCTGTCTGTCCTTCATGGAAGGCATTTCTCTTCACTCCATTCACACATTTTATCTTTCATTTCATCAAACACATCCATCTCTTTGATCCTCCTGGTCTTTAGTGCTCTTCCTTCCACCTGGAGTTCTTTTCTGCTGGTCTAGATGAACAGCTCAGACTGGCTAGCCTTCAGCTCCATCCCACTGGATGATCCACAGGCTTTTACTGCCCATGTGCCTGTGCTTCTTCTGTGTCTTCTGTTCCTTCTTAACCCTCCACTTCCTGGGAACCTCCTGACCTTTTGTCACCCGGCATCATAAACACAACTTTTGCAGCTGGTCTGCACTGGTCCCCAACCAGAATCAGTGCTCCTCTATCTGTGTCCCTTCAGCAGCAAATCCTGTATATAAACAGTAGATTATGCCACATTGTAACACAGCTATATTTAATATATTTGAGCCTTCTACCAGATTGAGTTTATCAATTGCTGGAGCAGAATCTTATTCTTTTCAGTAGAACCTGGGAATTAAATATCACCAGAAATATTGTAAGAGCATATTTGTTAAGTAAAAAGGAGAACTGATTGTGCACTGAATAAATTAGTCAAGAGTTCTTGGGGTGAATCCCTTACCATCCCTGGTTGCACTTCCACCATCTGTAAAATGAATATTTTATGTCAAGAATTCTCAATTGTGGCTTTATCCTATAATCATGTGGGAATGCTAAAGATGCAAATATTGATCCCACCTCAAAGAAATCTCATTCATCCAACCAGTCACTCACTCATTCATTTATTCAGTGGATGTTTTCTAAGCACCTAGTTTTTGCAAAGCCTTGTTTGAGGGATAGCACACCTTATAGAGCAGCTATGCTACCAACCATTGGTTTATATTGATCCAGTGCATGCACAGAAATAATGATGCTGCCTGTTTCAATCCACTGACTTCCCTCCGGGGTTCCAAGAGGTGTGGCACCTTGTTTATCACAAGGGCAGCACACTTTCCTGAGTCAAATAAACCTGGCCTCACAAGGCCTATATTAGGGGAGAAGCTGGGCCTCTTGTACCAGATTGCTCAAGAGAAAATACAACCTACAGAGCTAAGGGCAGCTCAGTCATTAGGCCTAAGAATCCATGTCCAAGGCTGGGACTTGCAGTGGTGCCACCTTGAGTGGATGTGGCTGATTTGGGACAGTTCGCATTCCTGGCCTCAACAGTAAATATAGGAATGCTCGCCTAGAACACAGGCAGCATTGGCCCTGCTCTCTGACCCTGTCACATTCACCCTAGTGTAACCTTTGAGAGG
Organism: Petromus typicus; assembly: GCA_004026965.1. NCBI lineage: Eukaryota > Metazoa > Chordata > Mammalia > Rodentia > Petromuridae > Petromus > Petromus typicus. The sequence goes on along the minus strand of PVIR01000825.1, from coordinate 131,182 downwards.
GGTGACAATACAATGTGGGAACTGAAGCCAGAGAAGCCCAGAGATCAACCCCCACCGCCAGGTGATCTGGAGAAACAGACTACCCCATAGTCAGTGGTGGAGCCTAGAGCTGACCTGATGCTGAGACTGCCTGACTCCAGAAGCCACATGGACTTCTAACTTCCAAGCTTCATGGCCTCAGTAACAGGTCTCCCCATACTTCTACCCTAAAAATACTGCAGCTCAGACCACACTGGGGCCAAGCTTAGTGAGCTCCCTGAGCATGGGCACCAGGGCCTGACTCTTCCCACCCCACCCCATCTCATCTGGAAACAGCCACAACCTTGACGTAGGACTTCACAAATTACAAACAGCTGTCAGAGGGAGTCTGTGGTCCCATTCTAGTAGTGGTTGTGTGAAAGAGACACTGACCTCAGCATGAACAGCATTCAAAATATTTAACAACTGTCACAACACAGGCGCCAAACAATCCAAACATGGGTCACACAGCACAGGAGGTAGCCACACCAGGGCCCATCTGCAGCTGTCGCATCTGGGTGAGCTGCTGCCCACCCCAGAAGAGACTGCCCCACCCACCAGGACACTGCCTTTCTTCTCCCACCCTTAGTGCTTGCTCCTCCCACATGAGGTTGCTGATCACCTCTTTTAGAACTGTCATCCAGGGGCCTTGTGCCCAGGGAAGCCTATAGGAGAGGGGCCCAGGGCCAACCCTCCAACGTGGACCTTTGCCTGCCAGAGGCTTCTTATGGGGGATACTTGTGGCTGCCCTAAAAGCACCTTCAACCAACAGCACATGGGGAGTGATCACTAAATATCCCAGCTTGCTGGCTTCTCAATGGAGATAACACTGAGGCACCCTCTACATTGTTTCTTGGAGTCACTAAAAGCACTCAGCTCCAGTTGCCCAAAGGAACAGAGAGGTGCTTGATAGCAGCTCTCTTCCCAGTTGCACTTCCCTGCTGCATGACCAAAGACTCCAGGGATCACTTTCCAAATCAACAACTGCATCAAACCCTTGTTGCAGACTCTGCTCCTCTTGGAGGCCCACTAACACAGCTCCCTGAGTACCTGGGTGGGTCAGACATCACCGATGCCACTCACAGTAGCAGCCTGTTCTCTTCCTCCAGGGGATATCTCTTGATGTATGATCACAAATGCATCTTGGGGATTACCTAACAATTGGATATCTCTCCCACTGCCTGGCTCAGTAATGCCCTCCATAAATGTTAAGTTCTGATGCTCAGAACCCATAAATATTCCCTGATATACCTAAAGCCTTCCTGGTGGCATCAAGTTAATGAATTTGTGATGAAGATTATTCTGCACTATCTGAGTGGTCATTAAATGAAATCACATATATTTTTATGCAGGAGCCAGAGGGTGATTTGACATAGAAGAGAGAATCACATGACCACAGACTGATGTGGTCACACTGGTTATGAAATGCCAGAAGCCAGCACAACCTAAAAAAACAAAATATATATTCCCTCCTAAAGCCTGCTGACACCTTGACTTTAGCCTACTATAACTGATTCTGGCCTCCAGAATTGTAAGACAGGGTTGCTTTAAGCCACTAACTTTGTTATCACTGCTTCTGGACACTTACACACACATAGACAGCTTCTCTGCTCTTTAACACTTCTGAGTCCTCTCAGTCTCTCTTCCCAAAAGATAAACCAACAACATTTGTTTCCACAACTACCAAGAGTTGAACTGTATCTCCAAAAATGACATGTTGAAGTTCTTGCCCTTGGAACTATAAATGTGGCATTATATAGAAATAGAGTACTTGCAGATAATCAAGTTAAAATAAGCATATTGGGAAAAGCTAATCCAAGATGGCAGGTATCCTTGTAAATAGAAAAAAAGAGGTACATAACACTCAGATCTCTTTGTGATGATGGTAGGGACAGGGGAGACACATCCTCAAGCCAAGTCACACCAAGGGTTGCCAGAAGCTAAGAGGCAAACATGAAACAAATTCTCTCCTCAATCTGAAGAGAGAACATAGCTTTGATGATGTTTTGGTTTCAGATCTCGCCACCAGAAATGTGAAGATAAATTTCTGTTGTTTTGAGCCACCCAGTTTGTGATACATGTTCTAGCACCCCCAGGAAAATACATGAATTCCAAGTCATTTCTACCACTTCTGGATCCAAAAGTCACCAAAATATCTGGCTTCAGGGAGCCCTAGGAACCTAGAGCTCTCCTGTGTTAGTTGCCTGTGGTGGTCAGTTTATGAAGAAGTGTTTATTCTTGGCTCATAGTTCTAGAGGTTACCATATATAATCAATTGGCCCATTGCTGTGAACCTGTAGCAAGCCTGCATGTTGTGGTAAAGCTTTTTACGTCATGGCCTGGATATGAAAGAGAAGAGAGAGGGACCCACTACACATTACAGAAATGATCCCTGAAAATATAGCCTTGAGGGACAAATTTTCCTCTCCAAGAGCAAACCCTCAATGATCTGAAGACCTACTACTGGACCCACCTCATAAAGGTCCCACCTCCACACAGCATCACCCTGGGTAGCTCAACTAACACTTGGATAATAAGGTCATGAAGCACTTTAAGTGGGATACAACTCCTAAAGATGCCTGAGTATCATGAGAGGCTTTGTTGTTTGTAGATGGCTCTGTAATTTGAAGTCTCATGGGCTGAAAATCAATTGTGACCACAGATATAGCATAGCTACCATCCCTAGGCACAAATCCTTTTACAAAATGGTAAAGTGTCTCTCCAGAGGAAGGAGAACAAGACCCTGCTCTCTGCTCTGATTTCTGCTTGTGCATTAACATGTAATGAAGAATAGGTTTTGCTTTATTGATTTCAGACCAGAGATACATGTGATGTTGCCTAAGAAAAGTCCCAAAGGACTTTATTTGATTTTTGCAGAGAACAATAATCTGCTTCACCAAATTAGCTGCTGAACTGGTGAGAGTTTCACCTTGAAATTGTTGACAGGGTAGCCAAATACAAATGTCTATATTTGCTAATTCTTGCTCAAATATACAACCTGCTGTTTGAGCTTTGTAGAGTGAGTCCCTGAAAACTGTGGGCCATGCTATGGAAGTGGGAAAATGTAGCACAGGAAAGATTAAGACCACAAGAGAACAACAGCATGCAGCACAGGGTATTGATGGCAGGGTTTGTCTTTGCAAAATGACACGCCATAGACTTGAATCATCTCCACCCTATGTTTTCTCTTCTCTTTTCTTTTTCTGCTCTTGAAACATCCCTGACCAGAAAATCCTCAATCTGAGGACTCCAGCAAGTCCCACCTCCTCGGCCATGCTGTGATTTTGCCAGCTGCTTTTCACAGGCTCCTTGGTGGTGGGTGAGGCAGATCTTGGCCACTAGAGTAGTGAAAACTCAGAGTCCACTTGGCAGTCTGCTGGGCTTGGTTGGTTCTTTGGCTCTGCCTCATGTCAGATAATAAAATGGCCTTCGAGTGACAGTCAGATGAGGCCCCTGAATGCAAAGCAGCAGGCCTACCATCCTGGAGAGACTCTGCAAAAAGCTGTCAGGGAGCAGCTTGTGCTCCTCAGCTTCCTGGGCTCAGGGCTACAGGTCTGCTTTCAATTCTGCAGGACAGTCACTGAACACAGCCTGGTCCTTCCAACGCTGGCCGCAGAGATGAGAGGATGCTAATCATACTGAAACTAAGGGTGTGACTGGAATATTGATGATGCAGATAATAATTATCACAGTGAACATGTCATGTGTGCTTATTCTGCCCAGGTCCTCAAGGTCACAGAATTGCAGGTGACAGTCATTTCCTTGCCCAGCAATAAATCTCTGTCATCCCCATGCACTGATGCTGCACACAAAACCTCATTTCAAAAAGACTTTCCTCTTGGCCTCACATGTGTCTTTTGGTTCCTTGCTTTATGGAAACTGGATTTTTAGGATCTTGGAAGATATTCTGTGGGCAAGCAAAACAGACAGCTTGCCCAACCCATCTGTCCATGGGAAAAGTGGTGAGAATCCTCCGTGTCACACTTACAGAGAAGGAGGGAGGGACTTGGATCCAAATGAGGGTTGGTCCCAGGTTCTGATGGATTCATCTCTCCTAATTGCCTTTGTAGCATGTCTGTTATATGTAGATAAGGCTTAAATAGGGCCAAAAAAAGATCCAGAAGGAGCCACAAAAATGATTAAAAGGTTGTAAAAATGGGGCTTATGGACAGAAGAACTGGGAATTATTTATCCTGGAAAAGAGAAGGCTGAGGAGGGACACATAAAGACTTCATACTAGATTAATTATGTAAATATGCAGAAACTCAGCTGGCCTGAATCCTCAGCCACTCTGGCAGGGAAAGTGGATAGGGAAGTGGGCTACTAGGAGTTTTAACAGCATTAGTTGCCTGCACAAATTTCTGAAGAGGTTCACTGTTGCTAGGTAATGCAAGTTATGGATGTGCCAAATTTGTTTTAATGTGTGTAGATTCTGCCTGCTAAAATTCCTTTCCAGCCAAGCATGTGATGAGAGATTTTTTCTCTGTCCATTGCCACAAGCAGAGACCTTTAAGTGGTTCCGGGGAAGATGTGGACATCAGGACTCATCCTTCTTCAAGTCCCCAAGTATAGCAAGGTGTCAGGAGGGGCAGTTAAGGGCTCATCCAGGCACAAAGATCCTGGTGGGTCTGGCCCCCTGGACTTGGCTAGATGCCAAGAAGGTGTCTGCAACTCAAGGTGTTCACAACCTGACTGCCAGATAAGTCTCCCCCAGGACCACACCCTGACCACACTGTAGGCAGTCTGTTTGTCATTCAACAGAAATCCACTGAGCACAGCCTAGCCTTTCCAAGCCCTGGGCTCTGAGCCTGGCCAAAGATGATGAGAGGATTCTAATCCCACAAATACGAAGGGTGTGGTTTGAATGCTAATGCTAATCATCCCAAGGGATATTTGGTGACCATTTACACTGCTTTGGTCTTCAAGTGAGCATATTCAATATATGACCTTATTTGATTCCCAAAGTGCCCTATCCCTCTAAATCCTTAAAATGATAATTGCTTCTCTTCTGTGCTAAGTTACAGAATCTCTAGAAAGCCTAAAAAATTTGTCTGAGGTCACAGAATTAGTCTGAAACCTAGATGAAATTTGAGTTGAGCTTTCTAATATTGAAAGTCCATCCTTCATACTGCATATTACACACTACATATTTCTCAGTTTTTAATGGACACTCAGAGCAAACCATACAGTTATGTGTGTTAGACATCACACCCACCACTACTCCAATCATCTCATCAGCTTTTTGCTAACACAAAGGCCATATACACTTGACCACTCTTCCATTCTGCTTCCCAGACATTGCATTCCAGTGCTGAGAGGACACACTGAGGGCTGCCTCTCCACCTTACTTGAGGAAGGGAGGGAGGAAGTCCCACAAGGAGGCACATCAGCTTCTCAGGGATGCAGACACTGCCCGGTCTCCACACTACACCAGAATGTGCATACCCTTCAGATGTATATCCTAGATGTGACATAGGGGCTCTTAGACCAATGCGAAGAGCATGTTACAAATGCAGATTCTCAAACCTGACACTCAAAAGCTTTCTTATAATAGACCATGGCCATGTTGGAGAATTTTCAACTTTATTCAGCACCCGATAGTTGCTGCAAGGACCCAAGATACAGGGGCAATGCCTTATAGCTGGTACTCAGTCTGACGATTCATTTTGCTTGCTAAACAACCTTTGCCTCACAGTACACATTCATATATGCATGTGCACACACACGTACACACACACACATACACTCAATAAGCAATTATGGGTACCCAGGTGGCCATCAGTGTGCTCATGCCTGAGTAACTAATATGCAAGAGAATCATGCCCACCCTCATGGAGCTCAAAGCCTCACAGAGAAGATGAGGAAAGTGTATCTGCAGGATGAGGAAAGTGAAGGTAGCCTCTAGAACTGGGCAAATCCTGGGGACCCAGAGAGACACTGACATGTGAGGCATCCTGCAGGGTGGAGGCATCCCGCAGGATACTCGTGGGAGAAAAATAGCCAAGGCCACCATAGTTGGGTCTTCGGGGACATGAAAGGAACAGGGAGGAGAGGAATTAAGCATTTAGGCAGATTTGAGTGCAGCTCATGGTGTGCTTCAGTGCTGAATTTACTGGCAGCCATTTAAGAAAGGTACACGGGAAAGATACAATGGGTGGGCCCAGGGAGTTTCGAAGCTATCCAGGAAAACCTAGGAAGAGATAGTGAAGCTAGCAACATAGGTAAGGGAAGGATTTGTTAGAAAGGAGAGGAGCAGGCAAGGTGCTCATATTAAGCTTTCCTTCCATTTACACATCAATAATATTAATACTTGTACCAAATCACTGAAGTGAGTCCCAGAAGGGAAGGTACTTACACAATTTTTGTTAAGGTGTGTGTTTGAAAGCAATAAAATTAAATGTATTCTACACTTGATCTTAGCCAAAAGGCCACGAAGCGATTAAATGTATTCTATAATATAGCCTCACTCTAGATTATACCAGCCTTTAATTAGTAAAGAATTAATGAAGACTGCCCACTATACTATAAGAAAGGCTATTATTTCCACCAAAGTCATGCTAGATAACAACATTATTGAAGCAGAACATGCAGTTGAGGAGAAGTTGCTATTTTTTTCTAAAGATATGATACGGTTGGATGAAATAATCTGAAAATATCAGTCCTCAAGAGAAATCTGAGGCAGACAGCAGAGTGGTTAAGACTCTGGCCTTGGAACTAAGAAAGGCTGGAGTCAAGCTCAGCAACTGCTAGGTGCACCTGTATGATGATGAGCAGTGATTTAACTTCTTCAAGCTGCTGAGTGTATGTTCTCCAGCTGCTAAATGGGATCAGAGTTTCATCTGTGGTCGCTGTCGCCAGGGGTATTTACCAAGGTCCTAAACTGGAGCACACACTTCTCATTCCTGTGTTTCAGCAGCAAGAATGAGTACAGGAGAGGCTATATGGTGGCCCTAATGCTCCAAAGAAGAGCCTCTCAACATCTGTGGGCCTAGGCATCATCCTGGAGCGGGAAGGCAGGTCTACATTGGAACTCTAAACCCCATGTTTATAGCCCTCCACTTTTGCTCAAATGGAATCTGCTCCTGAAATAATATCTATAGTAGGTAAAAGAGAAGTTCCTTGGATGAAGCTTTCCCAAGCCTGAGTTTCAGTGCTTACTCCTCTTGCTCAGGAACACTCTGCCTCCATGGCCCCAAGTCCCTTCTCAGTCCTAGACTCTTTAGAATACAGACTCAGACCCAAGCTGGGGTCCTCCAGAGTCACTTGGGGTTCTATAATTGTGCCCTCAGAGGAGGAAGAGTTGAGCCAAGCTCCCCACAGGCAAACTGGAACAGTCTTTGCAATCCTCAAGGACTGCATACCCTATGCTCCGAGTTAGAAGCTCTGCACGGCATCATGTCCTAACAGCCCTTTCTCACTGATCCCCATGTAGAAGCTGGGAAGGGAGCCGACATGCCAGGGAGTGTCTAGTGATAACGTGATCCAGGTGACTTGCCCAGACCTTCAGCTGCAAAGTGTGGCAACACCACAGCTGGACGGGAAGGCCTGGAGGACAGCCTTCTTCATTCACCTGTTTACTGCCAGACTGTTTTTAATATTGGGTTTAAAAATTAAAAAGCAGGTGACAGTTTATAAGTTATGCCAAATAAAGCTTTTCCTTAATGCATGCTTAGAATGAGAATGGTTAATTCTGAATAAGTTATATGTATATGACTCTATATAAATGTTATAAGCAAAAGCACACATATCTATTTAAACATTTTAAGGTGGTCTTAGCCTGATATAATCCTTATGTCATCCAGTCCACAAAGTAATGCCAACTTGGGGACACCCCTACCTAAGTTCCCCACCCCCATCAGAAGTCCTCTGGTGACTGAGAGCTGCTTCCCTCCAACCCATTCACTTCTTCTTCAGACAACTTCCCTAAACTCCCCCAACAATGCTCATATCCTGAACATGATCACGTCAATCAAACTCTTGCCTTGTGCCAATCACCAGGCAAAATGCATGGCATGTATTGCAACACTTACTACCCCTCACAACCTCATCCCGTGACTGCTAATGTCACCCATATATCCAGATGAGGTGACAGACCAGAGAGCTGAGGGCCCCAGCCCAGACATTCACACCTAGCCAGTGGGGGCTGGAATTCGAAGGAGGCAGTCTAATTCCAGGCCCTGATTTGAACCATTAAATTTTTCAACTACACAGACTGCTTCATATCTGTTCCCTTAAATAAGATTTAAAATTGGGTTGATTTTAAACAATTTTCAAAAATTGCTCCTGTGGCATAAAATATAAACCAAAAAAATAGCAAGTTCCCCCAAATTGCCATCTTTCTTGGTTCACAGGATTCAAATTTCTTTAGATGACAATGGAGATGGGCAAGAGGGAGGTGACTGGATGTGTTCTGCTAACCAGCCTTTGAGAGCTGCTGATACATGTTCAAAGGCTCACTCTCGTCCATCACACGCTGGACAGAGCGGGGCTTATATCCTCTCTGACATCCTTTATATCCATTCCAGCACAAGGTGCTGGAGCCCGAGGTAATCGGGAGCTCCCTCCACCTTATCCTTGGGCTGGCCCCACTGTTCTGCCTGGAAGTGTCAGAAGCTCCACTGTATGAACTCATCACTCCAGACCCTTCCTGGTACATTTGCAGTAGTCAAATTTTAAAATATTGAAAAAATAAATTATCATTTCACAAAAGCCACACCTGACAGAATTCTGAGGTTGGTCAGCTACACAGAGCACTTCTGTGCTGTTCCGATATTCATACTGCTTGGTTGTATTTGGATTCATCTAGGGAAATACAGCTTAGAAAATGCACTTCCACCCACCCACTCCAGTTGCATGAACACTTGATACAAGGACTCCCCTTTCAGAGTGGTCATGGTCAATGTTCTAGACTCGGGCTACCTATAGCTGGGCCAATCAGATCTCTTCTTAAGGAAATCTGAATGAAAAGACATAAGAAGACACCTTCCAGTTTGGGGAGGCCCAAGTCCAAAATGTTAAGGATGTAACTTGGGGTTGGTTCCAAGACTGGAGGCCAGATGAAGCTGGCTGGAAGATAGGAAAGAATAGAGTCTTCCTGCAGAAATAAGAGAAAGTTGGAGAGGTGAAGTATGAGAGGCAGAGGCAGAGAGGCACGATGTTCCAGCAGAACTCCCTGCCTCCTATACTCTGATACTTCGCTATTCAGCTTTCATATCATTGCCTGAAGTCTTATTTGAACCTGTGTAATTACTCTATGTGGATCCACAAAATGCATTCTCCCCTTTCTCTCCAGCAGAAGAGTATAAGCTGTCCCACAAAGCTAGCCAGCTAGACCTTCAGTATTCCCCGCCAGCCTTCTGGATACAGGAACAAGTGTGGGCAAATGGAATATAATTCTGTGTAAGCTAGACAACATCAAAGTCGTCGCTAACTTGAAAGGCGACCACTTGCCCCTGTCCATGTGCTAAAGAGACACGTGCAAGAAAGGAAGCTTCCACTGGGAAGATGGAGAATGCTCTCAGCGGGCTGTCTGAGAAACAACTTTGAATGATTCAGAGCCAGACTGGCACCATCCACCTGGGGACGAAAACAAGAAAGAGAAGTAGAACTCTGTCTTATTGGATTTGAAAGTCTCTTTGTAACAAAAGTTTGGCCTTTTCTGAACACATATGCTCCTTTTCTTTGAGTAAATTTCAGTGAGTTTCTATCTCTAAAACTGAAAGACTCTCAAGAACATCATGCCAGTGGAAGCCCCAGAGGCTGTTATGTGATTGCACAAATGTCTAGTGAGTACCTGGTCAGTGCAAATTATATTGAAAGAGCCACATTGAGCTGAAAGAGGCTGCTGACAATATCAAGCCACTATGGAGCCCAGTCTTTCTAGGATACACAAGCTGCCATCAGAATCCTCACTCTCCTCAGGTGCCAGTACTACAGCCACTCTTGTGTCCACTCTGGCTTCTCTGAGAACTTCTCTTCCCTTTTCTTTAAAAGAAGGGGAAGGATTTGCCCATGTATGAGCCCTGTACAAAGCCCATTTATACGTGTCATCTTTCTCAGCTGGATAATCTGAAATATGACTTTTAAAAATACAGTGAATGCTTAAAACTCTTAAAGAACTGTTATAATAAAAGACAGGCATTGATTTTCCTCAAAATAGACCCACCATACTTCAAATACATTTACCTATTGTTCTGGCCACTTTCTAAAGAGTTCTAGAAGTTGTCTTTTGCAAGACTCTTTAGTTGTGTTGGCATAGCTACTTCGATGTCTTAAACCAATTCAAAACATTTATCTTTCAGTCATTTTGACATTGAGGAAGAGCAAGAAATCACAGTAATGTTTTTATGAGCCTGACTTTTCACTAGATGGCATTTAGTGCAGTATTTGCCATATTTTTTATCATACTTCGTGAAAGAAGACTCCCAGATTGCTTCACAAAATGACAAAATAACGAGATAAGTGTGTTCAGAGTGAAGGGGTATATTATGAGGGAGATATACAGCAATATGCCTTCTATTATAATTTTTAAAATTTAAATATATACTATACTTTCTGATGGCACAGCTTATTCTCAAAGAACAGCTAACATTAGCCTCCACGTTTCTGGTGGCACCAATGCACCGCCATTCACTCTGGTCAGTGCCTGTATCACATTTTTGTGAAATGCATTGAATATAATATCTGCCCTTCTCTATTTCCTACAAATACTTGTAGTTCTCTTCTTTTATCATTGAAATCTCACAAAGTACCTCAGCTGGCTTTGTATACACAACCTCATTAGTAATGGATTTGTTTAATTAATGGGGAAAAAATTCAAGCATGGAGTTGTTCTTAATTAGTAAAACTGGATGCAACTAAACTGACTACTTGACTGAAACGTTGTACCTTGAGTTAAAGCTTTAAAAAAATGAAGCAATTGCCTGAGACAACAGGTGTTTTCCCATTGAACAGTGACAGCACACACCTAGTCCTCAACTTTAAGGTTTCTACAGTAGTCCCTGACTTACCTGATTTCTTTTCCTTTTTGATAAAAGAAGAGTTACTGAATGTAGAACTGAAAGCAAGATTATTTTATAACTTTGGAAGAGATTCGAAACAAAATCTCCCTCAGAAAAAAATGTAAATGTCAGCAACATAGACCTAATCTATTAAGAACATTCATCAGTGTATCTTCTGACCTCTCAAACACTGTGGATTGTGACCACCATGGGGCACAGTCGGACCTCCTCTTTTCTCCACTTCCGCTAGTTCTGGGGGCTTCAGACTGCCTAGTATCCAAGGCTGCTTCTTCCTCCCTCTCTGCCACAGTTCCCCCCAGGTCACACCATGGCTCTAATTATTCAGGATGTTTGCAGGGAATTGCCTCTTCTTGTTAGCTGCTCATCTTGTTAATCACCTGTTTCCCTTGTCAGAGTGACTGGAGGCACACTGGCCCCTGCTCACAGGTGTAGCTGCAGGGTCTTGCAAAGTGCCTAGTGTGAACTGGGAGCTGAATATCTGGGAAAAGAACAAGGGTGAGGAAGTGGAAGGAGGGGAAGATGAGAAGGGAGGGAGAAAAAGTGAGAGGAGGAAAGATGGAGAAAAGGGGCAGACAGCAGGGAAAGGGGAGAGGAAGAGATCAAGGGAGGGAGAGAAGAAAGACATCATAGGTATAAATGCTTGTCATAGGCCTGCAGCCCACAAAGGGAAACAAAAGGGTACAGAATCCATTAAAGACAACACTAGATGATTAGGCCTGTTGGAAAAGCAGCCACACCTGCCTCATACTGTCAGAATTCACAGCAGAGAGGGGTGCTGCCTCGCAAGACTAAAAACAAGCAAAGAGCCCAGTGGAATCTACCTTCTTCTGTACAACATTACATAAAGCTGACAGAAGCAAAGTCTCTTAATCTTCATGGATCATGATTAATTTCTTTTAAGTCCTTAAAAATTGAAAACTTGAGGACTAAATATGAATGAAATATTTTCTCGGAAGAAGCAGTCTTGTATTGTGAAATATGTTGCCACCAAAAATATTTAATAATTAAATTAAATTATTTAATAAAATAATTATTAATTATTTTAAAATTATTTAAATAATATTTAAAATATTATTAATATTTTGAATGAGGTTATGGATCGTCAGCCAGCGAAATTCCCACTGCTGAAACGAGCTTGGCTCCCTGCAATCAGAGAGCAGCTGACGAACGATTCAGATGGGGACAGCAGGAACCCGAGCTAATTTCCTGGAACCTGTGTTGCTCTGTACATGTATCAATGGGGTGGTGTAAGTAAAAGCTTCAGACTTTACTAATGAGGCACTGTATTAACATATTGAATTCTAATTGCTACATTTCTGAACATTCCTTGGCTGGAGAGAAGGGGGAGGAAATCAATTCTTAAATAAAAGTATCATGGATACCCTCCTGCCCAATGAGACCTCCAAAAGTACCCGGTCACCCCTATTTTGTGATATGTACCTGACAATTCATCATACAGTAATTGCCCCAGAAGAAATCTATTTGCCTGTATCCCGCTGTTTTTGTGGCCAGCAAGATTGTTACTCTCCCTGGCTTTATTTTTGATAAATTGAAGGTTTTGACACAGGTATATGGTGGGTCTCACTGGTGCCCACAAGAATAAACAGAGGAACCTATTTATTTACCTGTCCAGCAGCAATGCTCTGTCATTCACTTTCCTCCTGACACAGCAGGAAAACATCACCTCGTTCCCCAAGGCTACATCTGCCTGCCCAGTCTGCCCTGGTGTCTCTTGATAACCTGGGCTTGAGTTGTTAAAATTCATATACACTTATGAAGGAATTCTTGTATTCAGTCATTAAGCTAAGCACAATGCAGGTATTCTCCCACATATTCCACATAATCCATGACATAGATACATATTGTTCTGGCCACTGAGCAGATCAGGTAACCAGACATAAGCCATTAGTCAATTTAGCACAAAGCAGATTTCCATAAGTCCTGGCTACCTAATTACATATCCTTAGTTTTTGATGGCTGAGTCCTGCTTCTGCCTCTGGAAAACCTTTGTGGATCTTCGAGACCAAGACAAGGACACAGATCTTCTCAGCCCCCACCCTGGGACAGAACCATCTACAAGGCCCTGTGGTTGCAGATTTCCTTGTCAGCCTCCCTCAGATCTTGAGACCTTTGGGAGTGAATTATGGGCATTAAACATCTCTGTAGTCCCAGGACTTAGAGTCACTATTGATGTGTTCTGAATGAAGGAATGAGTGAAGGAAGAGCTTCCCCTCCAGAGGCTAAAGTAGTGCTTAGAGAAACTGAACAGCACTGCGATACAGCTAACAGACAAGGGAGCCAGAGCAATCTCAGTGGACACAGCCTTAATGTTTCATTCAGTAACATCTATAGTTCAGACTGGCATTTAGAAAGACAGATGCCCAAACCCAGGCGTTCAAACTGAGCTAGAAGCACTGTGCTACTCAGAGCCTGTGGTGACCTGAGGATTGCTTGCTTCCAGAGGGTTGCAAGCCCTTAGCTCCCACCCTCACCTCTCTATTTGTCTGTGACTTACAGTTTAGTTTGAGAGTTTAGAAACATTCAAGCCACGCCACTTGCCTTTCTCAAAGGTTTTTTCAGCTGCAGTTCTGACGGGTTTTTCATTTGGTGTTGTTGCGAAGGAGGGGCAGGGATGAAGGAGAAAGGAAAAAAACAGAATGCCTTTAAAGAGAAATTGGAAGCAGATAAAGGCGAAGCTGAATGCAAATGCCTGTGAAAGTCTTGTGAAGTTCTGAAGCCACCAGTTCTGGATGGGCCTATGTACTGAGTCCAGATATCACTACCTGGACTGTGTCCGATTAGGGGCACATTTTAGAAACAAAGCCTGAGCACGGCTGGCCAAGGATATGCAGCCTCTTGTGCAATAGGCAGCGGGGGATGAAAGGGCCAGAAGCCACAATCGATGGGCTCAGAGTCCAGGGGAACAAAAGGCCTTTTACTTATGGTTCTCAAAAGTCCATCTGCAGGTCCTTGTCCAAAGTAACAGACCATCAATATCTGTCTTCAAGTTCAAGTACCTTGTTCAGGAGGTGGCCCCAGGAAGGACGCTTATGGAGTTTGCCACTCTTGCCACCATGGTGGACCTCTGAGGACACATCCCAGAAATTTCCTGCCAGAAGATGAGGGACATGAGGTCTCCATCCCCCATTTCACTCCTCCCTGGCTGGTGACTGGTCCTTGGAAGTCCTCTTACATTCCCGGTCAGCTTTACCTCTCTGGAGTTTGTTGTGAGTTATCCGAAACAATGGGAAGGAGGGAAATAAGCTGTTTCTTGAGAGGAGTACAGCCCTGAGTTACACTGTATCCATCTTATGACACCATGTTTGCCTACATGCAAAACACTGGTGTATGTATTTATGCATTGACATGCACAAACACATGTATCTGTGTATCTTTTTTCTAATGAGAGGAAGAAAACAAAAATATATATATATAACTGTTACCTCTGCATGTGTTGGCATCATTAGCTGACATCATGAGTATTTCTGGGTCACTCCCGAGTCGCATGACACAGCTCCAGCAGTGGGGATGTGCTCTGACACCTCCCTGAGTACACAGGGATGACATCATGTCATCAGAGGAACAATGACAGCAGAGGAAGAATGACACTAGCCAGGGGCGAGAACAGAGCTATGGGGCTTGGAAGAGTCTTCAGGTGAAGGTGAAGATCGAAGTGTGCAGTAACCTGCCTCAGAAGCCAGGCAACTGACCACATGGGTCTCCACCTCGAGCCAAGGAAACAGCACACAGGACCGCCTTGAGCTGGGAAGAACCTTTCCACTATCTTTGTATTTTAAAGTTGCAAATACAATGTGCTTTCATATTACTAAATACAGGGAGGAATAAAATAAATTCATTTTTAAAATAAAATTAAGTGAGGGGAAGAAAAGCCCAAACACTTTATTGATCCTTAGAAATTTGACTGATATGGCTTTCCAAAATTGGTCATCTGATGGGAATCAGAAAACCTCCATTAACTTCTCTTAATGGATGGAAAGTCCAGAGCTGATCGATAAGTATTTATGGTGTTTGCACTGTGTAAAAGGCACGTGCCTGGCCCGGGGGAACACTGAAACAAACAAGACAGTAGCCCTGCTGTCCCACTGTTGGTATTCAGCAGGGAGGTGGATCTGAGGAAACCAGCTCTATGATTAGACATTCCACGCAAATAGGCATGGCAGAAGTGAGGACAATGTGCCAGGCCCACAGACCTGCTCAGGCTGGGATGGGGAGGGGCAGAAGTCCTCCTGTATTAGAAGGCTCAGAAATTGTGCTTACAGAGGATAACCTTGTGACAGCCTCAGAAGTGCTGCAGCCTGAGGACAGCAGAGACCAGGCCAGCCAGTCGAATCTTGCAGCACATAGCACTAGGGCAGTGAGTTCGTAGGACTGGGCTGAGACTGTTCTTAGCCGCTAGAGGTAGAAGACCAGGTGGAAAAGGTGGACAAGATGGGGCAACAACAGTGAGGAGATTTCATTTTCTTGCTCATTTTCCTGTTTCTAAAAACTCTATTCCAGTTTCTTTGGGAAAATTGCACCTGTTCTGCAATCTAAATCTCAGGGGCTGGGTGGAGCTTCCAACCCAACGTGTGTAGCTTTAGAAGAAAGCATGTGATGCAAGTCTGTCCAATCCAAGCTTCCCCTTCCCTTGTTCCTAGCGATCTGCTGACAGATGGACATCTGACCTGATAAGAGTCGGTGGAATTCAGTTCTAAGATGGGTGGAGAATGTGTTAGGAGGCCAGGATTTGCTTTCCTTGGCTGAAGCTCTGGGGACAAACAGTGAGCCTGAAACTCTCACCTCCACCACAATGAGACACAGATTCAGAAGGGAGACAGAAGAGGGTAGAACTGCCAAGACAGGAGACAAACAAAACTTTTTACTGTTGATAGTCTTTGGCTCCAACCAGGATGGAAGCTTACTAAGCTCTAATTCATCCAACTGGGGAGCCTAGTAAACCACTTTTCTTTTTTCTTTAACCAATTTTGGGGCAGATTTCTACCAATTATTACCAAAACATTGAGTGACATTGTATAAAACACTCAGGAAAACAGATGTGCTCAGCAATATTAAAAGTCTTAGTAGGGGCTGGGGAGTTAGCTCAGTGGTTCCGGCGCCTGTCTCGCAAGCGCAAGGACCCGGGTTCGATTCCCCGGTAACCACATAACAATACTGGGTGTGGAGACCCACACCCAGCAGCAACCATTACCACATACCACAGTGCAGGGCGTGGTGGCTCATGCCTGTCATCCCAGCACTTGGGAGGCAGAGGCAGGAGGATTGTGATGTGAGTTTGAGGCTGAGCTCAGGGCCAGCCTGAACCACAAAGCGAGACCCTGTCTCCAAAAACCTAAAAAAAAAAAAAAAGTCTTAGTAATACTAATGGAATGATCCCTCTAAGAACAGGCCCTGAAATGAGTGTGAATCCTAGGAGCAGGAAGGGAAGTGTGGATTTGGTAACTTTTGCAGAGGCAGTAGCACCAGCAGAATTTAACAGCTCAAAGATGGCAAGAAAGAGGAAGAAATAAAAAGTTACTCATAACTTTCTAACTCTGGAGGCTTAGGAGATGGTAATGTCATTAACTGAGAGAAAAGAAAAAACAGGAAGAAGACTGACTCACAATAGAGATAACGAGTTCCCTTCTGGCCACATGGAGTAGAAGCTACCCAAGGGACAGAAGGCTGGAAGTGCCTGTATGGGGACAGTACAGAATTTGCAATGAGCCTTCTCATGTTCCATGGGGAAAATAATGGACCATCATAAGGAAAAACAAAATGCATATCCTCTTTTTGTGGTTCTAGAGATGAGAATAGCATCCTGAATAGAAATTATTGTGGGTAATCAATGTATATGGGGAAAAAACAAGGCTTGGCTGCAATTAAAATGTATCCTGTCAACAAAGCAATTGATGAAATCTCGAACAAGGGCATAGAGGAGAGCATGACTCAAAACAGGATGAGAAGCTGTGAAGCACTGACAGCTTCTTTCTGGAGCCACTTTCAAAATTCTAGGACATGATTTAAAGCCCCACAATCTTATAAATTAATGTTTAACCCACAATCCAAACAGTTAATCCCTAGTAACAGCTGCACGCGAACACACACACATGTACACGCACATGCACACACACACACACACACACACACACACACTCAAATCACACCAATACAGTCATCAGATCTGATTTTTATTATGTTGTTCTTAGTGAGGTTTGACTTGACTACTTGAAAAAAATCAGGCTTTTGTCCACTTATTCACATAAAACACCACTCTTCACTGGTCAGCACATTTCACTCATGGTAATGTTGGTCAAAATCCTACTCTGCATAGAGTAGGATTTCATGATGTAGTCTGAACAAAAGGACTCATGGATCAAGTTGATTTAGAAACTCTTGCACAATCTAATCCTTTTTCAAAATTCAGAATGTGTATTCAGATGCTAAAAGGTCTGAGGAGTTCTGTAGGAAAAGTTCACAAATGTTTTTAACTACTGGGCCATCTACTTTGTATCTTTGATCCCACAATGTTTCAGAAGCAAATGTTGACACACTTAATTACCATGCATAGTTTATACTTTGGATAGATCTATAAAGACTGCCATAGGCCAAACTTCTAAAATAAGTTACTTCTAGAACAAGCCAATCTTGACCAATTTCAGATCAATCAGCAAAGCTCTCAATTTGACACCTTGCAGGCAAGTTGCAAGCCAGTTATTCAGCTGACTCGCTTTATTTCTCTTTCTCAGAGGATCATTTAGCAGCACATCAGTATTATATACAGGGACCTATACATACTGCACTGTTTCCTGTTCAAGGAAAATATGACTGGATGTTCTCCTCCAAATAGCTAAGTGACAGTTGGCATAGACAACTGAGGCTAATTCACTATTCCATGATGTTTCTCTCATAACGCTATTTATGGGTTAGAAAAGGAACAAAATAGTAAAAGCTGAGTTTGTGGATTAAGTTTAAGGGTGAAATATGTGCATACTTATTACATTTGGAAAAATGTCATAATTATCATGAGAATTTAAATGCATTCCTTTCAGCACTATGTACACAGGTTCCTAGTAGACACGCCTGTCTAGAAGGCAGAGGTCAGATACACAGAAAGGGCAGCTATAGTATGAAGTGGCAACCAGGAAATAGGACCCTGAAACCAACCTCAAATCAGCCTGGACTGGGCTGGAATGAACATAAGAGGGCCTCCATCTTCCCCAGGGTGTGGAGCAGAATGCTCCCCACTGCTGTCTTCCTGGATGGTTAGCTCCCAGACACAGTGGAAAAGAGCAGCTGTCTTTGGTGAGGTAACCTTGGGAAAGTCTCCATAAGCCTCCCAGAGCCCACCCCAGCCTGGACCCAGCCATACCACATTAATTTACATCTCGTCCATGTGAAAAGGCATTTGATTTGGAATGGCAGTTTTCAACAGACAATGGCTGTTGTGAGGATGAAATTAAATGGCAGATGTCAATGGGTCTTTTGTCAATAGAAGACAGTCTATTATTAGCAACATCAAGATCTTCTTTCTTTTTAAACCAGAGTTTGACAACTGATAGTTAATAATTCAAATCTGGCCTGCATCCAGATTTACTTTGATACAGCCTAAAATCTAAAAATGCTTAAATGATTACTGAAAGATAAAGGGAGACAATGAGAAGAGGAATGAGAAGGAGAATCAAAAGAATAATGTAGTGCCAAGACTGTGTCCACAAAGCCTAAAACTTTTACTGTCTCACTCTCCCAGAAAACTTTCTAGGTCCCTATTTTAACAGAGAAAAACTAATAATCCTTTCACTTTCCTGTAACAGATTGCAAAAGAGGCCCATTCTTCAAGTCTTCCTGTGCCCAGTCAGTGCTCTCCTACTTTTACATGAGGCTCAGACCCAGAAGGCTAAGCCAATGCAGTGCTGGCCAAGCAGGCTTGAAAGGTACCTATAGGATGGGACTTGTCTATCTTGTGCCTCTACACTGGCTTTGGGAATGCCCAGGTAGATCTGCTACAATCCCAGAGTTGGGGAGCAATGTCTTGTCACCACAATCATCTCAGCCCAGGCCAGTATAAACAAATCAATCACTAGTCAGAGGCTTCCCAGACATGTGAGCAAGCTCAGCCAAGATTAGCGGAGCCATCTAGCTGATGGCCAACTCCACAAGCATAGTAATAATCACCATCTTTTATGTACAACTGAGGCCTGGTTTACTGCACACAATCATCTGTCTGACACAATCTTTCTCTTTTCTCTACCACCTACAAAGGACACTCAGAGAGATAGGGTTATATTCTTTAGTCTTCCCTAAACCAAGTTACTTCTGTGTGCAAATATAGGCTGGAGAACCACAGACTCTTCTCATTTGACAGAGAATGCTGCGTAAGATGGGGACAACTCAGCCTTGGGGCTAGAGCTCTCATTTTACCAGGTGCTCTGTATGTCATCATTAGGTTGGCATCACCCAGTGAAATCTGCTTGTCCACGTTGAACTTTATAAATATCCAGTTCATCCATCCATCTATTCCTTCCTCCTTTTATTCATTCAATATTTCTTCACAGCTCTGCATGCCAAGTACTGTGCGTGAACCCAGACATATATCTATGCTCTCAAGGAGTTCATCTATAGGCTATGTTACATCTGCCAGTCCTGTTTCCTCCTCCTCAACATATCTGAAGTGGGGTACCAGAGTACAGTGCAACTCTGCATAATTATTACAATCTATTCCCAGGAGTACAAGTACAGAATTCATGTATTCAAAACCATTTGGTTGTGTTGAGAATGCATGGGGAAAACAAACACAAACACAATGCACATGCACGCTATAAATGCCTTGGCCTCTGTAAACATGAAGAAATGTCACAGGAGGGCAACCTGGAATGACAGTGACAATGCCTCGGCATTTTCTCTGCAGACAGATGTCTGCATTACCTGAGAACATGAGACAATTCTGCTAACTTTGACCCCTTATGATTGGAACATGATTACAGGCTGCTCTTTGATGATAGTGTGGTGGTTTTAAAATATGACTTCAAATTGTTTGGCACTTGTCCCTTCAGAAAAAGCACTTTAATTCTTCTCTCCTTGAGTGGGAAGCTGGACTCAGTGATGCACTTCCAATAACTTGACCATGATAAAAGAAACAGTGCATGACAGCTAAGCTTGGAACTAAGTGATACCTTGACTGTATCCTTGCTTTTCTCTCTCTGGGCCAGTGGCCATACTATTTGCGTAGGCTAGCAGTCCTCAGAGAGGCCCATATGGAAAGGCACAGAGGCCTCCCGTCAATCCCAGTGAGGGCGCCATCTTGGAAGTAGATTCTTAGCCTCAGTGGTGCCTGAAGATGACTGCTACCCTGACTACCAGTGACTCCATAGTAATACCATGAAAGACTGTACCATAAATGCCTGGTTACACTGTTCTTCAGATTAAAAAAATACTTAAATCACTCAATAGATTATTAATATACAGCACCAAATTAAAACCAGCTATAGGCAACCTAATTGCCTAGAAAACAAAAAAGTCCTGGAACATAAATTGAAGAGGAAGTCTTATAGACACTGCTCTTCTTAAACTGTCAATGTTTCTCCAGCAATACAAGCCCTGGGATTCCAGATTTTGTTGCCACCACTCACATTATTGACTCTGATATTCTGTGTTGTGACCACTGGAACTAAGGCAAAGATACACTGGGTATTAAAGACAATATCTATGTCATTACGTCAAAGACCTTGTGACTACTGAAACCTCCTATGTCTGAAAAATAACCGTGTTCACCTTAATTTTTATTTTTGAACATACTTAATCTACTTTTTGTTTCATGTCCTACTTTATGTTTTTTAACTTTTTAGAAAGTAATGATTTATATCTAAAATATTATAAAGCAAGTAATACATTTCAAAGATTCTTTTTAATGCTCTAAGTTGTAAACAGACTCGGTTTCAAATATAATACAATAGACTTAGCAAAATATGTCCATATACTGATGTCATTTATTTTCCAATTGAGAAGCAGCCTAAGATTTTACCAAAGTCCCAGATAGGTCTATGATCACCAAAATTTTAATGATCACACATCTAGAGGCTTTCCCCCATCAATCATATTCCATTTCACAGAGAGTAGATGTCACCTGTATTTCAAGCTTGAGAACGCAGGGAGAGTAAGTCTAAGAGGAGCATTAGAAAGGCTTAGCATTGTGGAAATAATTGACAGATGTGTGTAGATAAGGAATATAGTTGGCAGGCTGGTGGACTTGAGACATTTATCTGCAAGGCTGCTTTAAATGGGTTATGGTTGATATGACTTTGTGTTTAATGTCACTTAATGTCTTGTATATAATCTGTTAAAATTAAATATACTCTTTTATAAATCCAAAAGTTATTGAGCTCAATTCTACCAGGCTGCCCAGCACAGCATGACAACCTTCCTTATGTTCAGATCTCCTGTTGTTTCAACTCACAGAGAATCAATGGCCTGCTTAGTACTTATGTTTCTTGTAAGAATCCAGGTACTTTGACTGAAGGTCAGCAAAAAACCATTCACTGATCCTGAAAAGAGTGCATTGTATTTGGGTAGGCCCAGGTAAAGCACAATCAACACACCTAGGCTGTCATATTGTCTTCTTGGCTAACTCCAGAACAACTCTGGAAGCAGCACACAGCAAAACTAAAAAGGAGACCAAAGTTAAGCCCTGTCCTTTTCAACACTGGAGCTGTATAGTGCCCCTGCCATACAAGGTCAGACCAAAGAGAGAGAGCATGGCAAGAAATTGAGTTCAGATTATTTAAGTCCTGCTGAGCATCCAAATGCTAAGTAAGGATGAGAATTAGAAGCAAGACATGGTAGTCTTGGTTTTCAAGTAAATTATACAACATTGGAAGAATTGAAAACTATCTGAAGAATAACACACAAAGGATAATTTAAAGAACTGATTAAAATTTTTCTTTCTACGATTAGGAAAGACTATAGCAGGAATAAAACCAACATGGCTCATTAGACTCCATTTCCTCCTCTTTTTAAAGGTTATATTTCTACTCATACCTGTTTGGCGTTCACACTTACATTCCTTTTAAGGAGTTTTACATACACATAACACATCATAATTCTTTTTCATGCCCTTCTCCTCCTTTCCCTCTCTTATTCTGCTAGCTCTTAGTCCCTTTTCCTTTTGAACCTTTTACTTCCTATTATCTATCTTATATTCTGATATTTATTTTTATTCTAGGTTTCTCATTTAAGAGAATATCTATGTAACATCTAACTTTGTATGTTAATTTCAATTAACATTATGCTGTTAAGGTTGACCCATTTTTCTACAAATGACTCAAGTTTATCCTTCTTTATGCAGAATAGTACAGGAATAAGACAAAAATGTCTGCTACTATCACCTTCTCTGTTCAACATTATATTCAGAACATTAGCTGAACCAATCAAACAAGAGAAAGAAATAAAAGGGATATATATATATATATATATATATATATATATATATATATAGAGGTCAAATTATCTTTTTTTTGCAGACAATATGACCTTCCATATAGAAGACCCCAAAAATTTCAATTGAAAGACTCCAGAATTAGTAACCAAATTCTGCAGTGTAGCAGGATACAAAATCAACACACAAAAATGAATAGTGCTCCTCTATACCACTAATGGACTCACTAAGAAAGAAATTACAGAAACAATACCATTCACAAAGCCAGCAAAAAATAAATATTTAAGTATTAATCTAAAGAAAATGAAAGACTTCTACAACAACAAAAGCAGCAATAAAAACCCTATAGTACACTGTGAAAGGAGATTGAAAGGGACATTAGAAAATGTAAAGATATCCCCTGTTCCTAGATGGGCAGAATCAATACAGACAAAATGGCCATACATCCAAAAATGATATATAAATTTAATTCAATCTCATTTCTCCTTCTTGATATATAGTATGATCAAAATATGTACATGTTAAAATTTTTCAAGTTATTATACTAAAATACACATGGCTATTAATTCCTCTCAAGATTGCCCCACCACACCAAACACATTTATCCCATTGTGCTTGCAACTTTCTGATGCAGTTCTGAAAGTCATTTTTCATGAGGATCTTTGAGAAGTAAGAGAACACAACACAGTGGATGCTGTATCTGAGTATCATCCAAAGGAAAGGCAGGCTTATAAACATGTGATAGTACATCTTTATTCACTTTATACACCAGATCTGGCACCTATGTTTCTTCCTGAAAGTCAAAATGATCAAGAAGGGTAAGTATCTCAAGTACTTTCAGAAAATAAGGGCAGCCAGTATAGTACAACCAAGGAAACTTAGGGAAAAGGACTTCAGAAATGCTTTAGAAAGTGACAAGTCCTGCGGGATATGTCAAAGTGAGAGGAAGTGTTTTGAGGATGATTAATGACAATGCATCTTTAATTGTAATGAATTTTTAAAATTTAAACATTGACCATATTTTAATTCCACTTCATATATATCACCAATTAATTCCAGAACTCCTCCATGCCAGGCTCAGGTGTAGCTCTGGAATCCTTCTTCCAATGTACCAAGTAGTCTTTACCACTCCATCTGATCTGGCCTGTGAGATGATTCAAACTTGCTTATCTGAGTTCACTGGTTCAAGGCTCCTGAAACACCAAGTGTTCAGGTCCCAGAGTATTGAGGGCATTAGGATATTAGTGCAAGTTACTGGAAAGAGGAGGCTGTAAACACACCATTAAGAAGGAAAAGAATTTTATGATGAAAAAATAGGAGGAAAATACAGTTTAGCTCCTCTATCAGCAAAGAAGGAGGGAGATTAGGCTGAAGACCTCTGTGCTTAGCTCTTATTAATTCTCTTTAATAATATAAAAATGATGTGGCTTGTGTAGCATGGACTGGTCAGGAAACATTTGCTTTCCTCCTGGGGTGGGTGAAAGATGTCAGAGAGAGAATACAGCAGCATAAAACTAATAAACAAATATACCTGGTACTTCCTCAACATGGCTCCAAGCACATCAGCCTTTCTTTTCTAAATTCTAATCACACTGGAACACTAAGACTGAAGGAAAGAGGGATTGATCCTCTCTCTTAAAGCTGGTCCTCTTCCAGTACTTTCTAAAGCTGAATGGTAGGTAGCAACAACCATCCACATAAAGCAACTAGAAACTGAGAAATCACGTCAGAAACATGTCTCTCCTAGACCTTCTATGTCTGTCCACCACTGTGCCGCATGGATGTTACATCACAGGTGATTTAGACCACCTTCCACCTCACATTTCTAGTGCAACCACCTTAGTTGAAGCTTCTATCATATTTTACTTGGATATTGCAACAGCCCCACATTCACACCCCCCATCCACTTCCACCTCCAGCAAGACAGCTCTTGTGAAGTTCAGGTTTACTTCTAATGGTGCTTTCTTCTTGCTTTCCCTGCATGGACTCTTTACTACTCCACACACAGAGTCTGGAACATGCAACTAAGAACCCACGTCCTCAGACCTGGGCTGTGCCTGCCAGCCTCCCCCTGGGTATCCTTCTCATTGAGTGCCCCCTTCCCTCAACACCCAAGACAGGGCAAGTCCTGTTCACTCTGCCCAGGGAAGCTTAACTCCCCTGTTACTTCCTGTATCTATCCACCAACTTCCACGCACGTGCTCTCTCTTCAAATCTTAACTCCAAGGACCCGCCCCCCCATCATTCCCTTCTGCCATGCACATTAAGAATCCAAAGACCACTTCCTTCATTTAGATTTCTTTCTAAAACATGTCACAGTTGTATTTCTTTTATGCACAGGATAATGGCATTCTCCTCTTTTTTTGGTGTGTTCCCAGGCTCTGCCCACTGTAAACCTTCAAAGAATATTTTTTGAATGAGTGATTGAGTGACTCATAGTAGTGGTTTAATCATCTAGCAGGCCCCTATTTAAATTTGAGATTCAGCCAGAAAAGGAAAATGTTTTGGTAATTCAAGGCATGGCAGTGGAAAAATTCTCCAAGGAGTGAAGTATGAGGAAGGTTTTGGAAGATGGTTGCAAAGGGCCTTGGGAGGAGGAAAGTGGGAAAATTCTATTTAATAGTCTTAGAATAATCATAGGATAAATAAAGTTGAGATAAAACACCCTCCTTCTTTTGCCTACCTGCCATTGATTCAGCTGAAAAGGCAATTACCCAAAAAGAATATGAATAATGTCTATCACAATGACACAGAAAAAAATTGTTGAATGTTGCAATGACAGTGAGAGAAAAAAAAAAAAAAAGCTTTGGGTAGTGAAATACCAAAGTCTCCCTGTCATATTTTATCATAAGTAGCTCAAATAACTCTCTCAAATCTCATCTGTTTGGAGCCAAACTTTATTTTTTATTGTAAGGGAAAAGCTGAGACATTTTCTATAAAAGTATCCAAAACTTGTAGTTGTCACATGGACTTTTCTGCATAAATAGTTCTATATGCTTGTGAGTAAATTAATTGAGAAGAATTATTGAACACCAACTAAGTGCCAAGAAATGAATTTTTATGATAATATTTAAGTGTATAGTTTATTTTCATTTTTACCCAAATGTGGACTTTGAAATTCAGAGTATGTTTCAATTACTTGCTCAGAACCACATACTAAGTAAATAAACAACAGCATTTTAATCCAGGCCTTCACTGCACCTTGGTGCCTTCCATGAAATCACACATGAAACATATGAACCAAAAAAATAATAAGATTTCTCAGGGATGGCAGAATCCAAAACTCCTCTGAAATGTTAGTGGGCGCTGTACATTCTGACAGCACCTCAGATCAATCACACAAAATAAGTGTCTTTCTCTGCTCTTGCTGTTCCATGAAATATGGCTAAAGCAGCAGTAACTCCAAGAAATCTCATCATGCAATTATGTCTTTTAACATTCACAGTGTGCAAAGCTCTGCTCACTAATGACTTATTGACAACAAAGATCTTTTTGATGTGGGCCTGTGCTTTGACATGTTTATATAGTCATCTGCTGGGAGACCCTTGGAGAGTGCTTAATGTAGGAAGGCAGGCATCCTTTAAATGTCACACACCAACATGGTGGGGGTAACATCTATATATTCTAAACTGGGCAGTGGTCTTCCTGAGACAAATGGTGCTGCTCAGGTCACTGATCCACACAGCTGTGGGGTCATGAGGATTTTGACAATGGACCGTCTCATAGTTAAACTTTCATGTGTGTGTTAGTTTTCCAATACTGTATAACAAATCACCACAAACTAAGTTTTAAAATGATTTGCATTTATTTTACTATTGCTTATTTGGGTCAGGAATCTGAGCATGCCTTAGCTGGTTCCCCTGTCCCAGTGACCCCCAAATGGCTTCAATGGAGGGTTCAGGCAGGACTGGGGTCTCTTCTTAAAGGTCACAATGTGATTTCTGGAAGATTCAATTCCTTTTTTACTGCTAGACCAAGATCTCTAACTCCTGGTCAGCTGAGGCAGGGAGGCCACCATGAGCTCCTCACCACAAGGCCTCCCTACAAGAGCAACTTCATCAAACCCAGCTAGGGAGAGTCTACTAGCAAGAAGAAAGTAAGATCTTATGGAGTCCTCTTGCAGAAAGGACTTCCCTCATTGTTGAACAACTCTATTACTTGGAAGCCAGTTCATCAAGGCAAGATTACATAAAGCCAAAGTACTAGGATGTAAGGATTGCTGGAACCACCTTAGAAATGTCTGTGTAACATAGTAAAAATTATTTGTACAGGTCCTCTTCCAGCTTATTGAGAACTGCCTTGCCCTTTCAGTACTCCAGCTCCACAGGCAATAGGAATAAAGTCCACTCAGGGGGTGCCCTCTGTTTTCCCTCTATCTGATAATAGGCACATTATTCATCTCTATCTGATAATAGGCACATTATATCATCTATTCAATGCATCCTCTCAGAAGTGTTTAAATGGCTTACTTCATGGGCATGATGTGACTAATTTGAACTTAAGAACATGGAATTCACCATTTTTGGCGTG
Source organism: Petromus typicus (assembly GCA_004026965.1). Lineage (NCBI taxonomy): Eukaryota > Metazoa > Chordata > Mammalia > Rodentia > Petromuridae > Petromus > Petromus typicus. The sequence goes on along the minus strand of PVIR01000825.1, from coordinate 104,185 downwards.
TTACTGTAGCTCCTTGGCTTCTCATTTCTCACTTCCTTTTTGCACGTCAAAGGGGAACATGATTTTGGTACTCTCTAATTAAATAGCAAATAGTGACCCTTCACAGACATATACCCTAAGTCTACATCAAAAGTCTCTAGAGATGCCCAGTGCTCCCAGCATCTTCCTTGAAGGTGTCACAGCCAGTGGCAGCTCATACAAGCTGAGTGTGGGATAGGTGGGACTTCACACAGGCTCTAGAATAATCTTCAGAAGGTTGAAGTAAGAGCTGGTGGGTGAGACTTCTGCCTCCCAGCCCTGTGGTGAGACAGTTCTGAGGTTTGTACTATCCTTCAGAGGGTCCCAAGCAGAACTGAACTAGGTAATCCCGATCACCTATTCATGAATGCACTTTTTAATGGCATTTCACCCTTCTTCATCTCAAATAGTACTTTGGATGATTACTTTTTAAACTACATGCATCCAATTCCTCTCTGGTCTGTTTTGGTGGCACACAAGCAAGGAAAACATGAAGAGCCTGTGTTACTAGAAGCTTACTAGGAATGTTGATACAGTTTACATCTAAAATGTTCCCCAATGTCTCATGTGGTTGGAGGCTGGGTCTTCAGAAGGTGACTGGATCATAGAAGTGCTATGGCTTAAGCCACTAACGAGTTCAAAGTAATCTTGAGTGTGCTGTTGGGAGGTGAGCCCCCTATCAGAGAAGGTTGGTCACTGAGAGCATGGCTTGGAAGGTATATCTCTCACTCTGGCTCTCTGTCTGCTCAGTTTCCAGGCTGTGACAGACATGCCTTCATATATGCCCTTTCTGCCGTGGCCAACCTTGGATTGTAACCAGAAGCCTCCCCACTTTAAGCTGTGTGCATCAGATATTACGTCCCAGTGGCAGGAAACTGAGCAATTCAAGAACCTTCTCTCACTTTAACTTTCAGGAGAAGCTGATGGAGAGTTGGAAGAAGTCACAGAGGATACTCCCTTCCTATTCAGAGAAGGATGATGAAGGGGGAGGAGCACACAATGCCAGAGTGGATGTGGAGTCACTGACAGAGTTTGTCTAATTTAGGCCTCATAACAACTTCACCGGGTAAATACTATCACCATTTCACAAAGGAGAAATCTAAGCCTTTAGGCCTTTCCTAAACTTGCTGAAGAAGGTGGAGCTGACTCGGGAACTCAGCCCTCCCTGAGTTTTTAATCACATTCATCCTCTCTTTATAGCCTTGGAGCCCCAAATGCTCTGAAACACCAATATTATGCTTTCATCACTAGTGTTTCTCTCTACATATTTGTTTAATTTCCCTGTTGCTGCTGTAACAAACTGCTCCAAGCTTAAACAGTTTAAAGCAATGCAAACTTATTGTTACAGCTGTGCAGGTCAAGAATACGAAATGAGTTCTGAGAAACTAAAATCAAGAGGGTGGCAGGGCTGGTTTCTCTTAGAGCAACCAGAAGAGAATTTATTCCTCATCTGTTGAATAGAAATCCTGTGTGCCTCATCTTCAGCCTCAACGCTCCAAACCCTGCTTCCTTTAACACATCTCCAGCTCTGACCTCTTGCCTCCCTCTTAGAAGGAATATTGTGATTATTTTGGACACACCTGGGTAATTCTCAGTAATGTACTCATCTCAAGATCCTTACTGTGATCACATCTGCGAAGTCTGATTTACTATGCAAGACAGTACTTAAAGGCTCCAGGGCCTCAAGCATAAACACACTGTGGACTGTTACTTAGCCTGCCCCACCTGTACAACTCATTTTCCCACAGGTAATTCTTTTGCTTAAAAAAAAATCAATCATTGTTGTCACATCCCCAGCCCAAGACCACTAGTGCCTTCACCATGTGCTCTGAAAAGACTCCACAGCCCCTGTGAGAACTGCCTCCTTCTGGCCTTCTTAACTTGGCCCTAGAACTTTGCCCACGGCTCCTCCACTCTGTCTGCTCTGGCCACTTCCTGAGCGCTGGGGTCTAATGTTCTTTTAGGCTCCAGATCTTTGCCTCTGTTCTTTCTTCTGTCTGTAGGTGAATTCAGATCCATATCTGCTATGATCTGAACTGTGTATCAGGAGCCAGAGAGGCAACTCTTCCTGCCCTCTCCATTGGACTAGCTGCTCTGGAGCCCACTCTGAGACAGAGTCGTGTCTGGAAGGATTTGGGGGATGATGCTCTGCTTACAGCCCCTAAAGTGATGAGCCAGGCAGGGCTAGACACAGGGACAAGCAGGCCCACAAGGAGGCGACAGCTGGGCTGCTGCAGAATCTGCAGTAAGCACTGGGTTGGGTGGCTTTGTCAGGCTGATCTGACCAGAGGAGAGAAGGCTGGTTGTCTGGAACTCGCTGCCTCCATGGAGGGAGCTTCACCTTGGACAAGGAAATAATTGACAGCAATGAGGAAGGGACACTGGGAAGCATTGGCAGACAACATTCTGCCACAGGAGAAGTGGGTGTCTCAGCAAGTACCTATCCCCTACATACAACAGTGGACCTCACAATAGAGCTCCAGTGAGGCCAGGCTAGGGGCAACAGCAACACTTGGACACTTGTTGGAAAAAACATATTTTTCAGGCTCAAACATACATTGAATGAAAAAAGCCAGGAGTGCTGCCAGTGACTTCTACTTTTCTGAGTCATGAAGGCAACTCTGGTGTTCACCAGGGTGAAAAACCATGGATCTAAAGCATGTCAACTTTCTTTTCATTACGCTTCTCACAATCTGCAAATAATTCTACCCTCACCAATTGAGTGTCTTTGAGCTACTTGCATACTCTCTTTGTGCTTTGTTTCCTCCTCTATGAAGTGGATTGTTATTATATTATATTTAATTTTGCTTTCCCTACATACCCCTGTAAGGGTTAGGGTTAGGCTTCTATTTGGAGACTTTTGTGAAGACTGACAGTTTCCTCTTAGCTTTTCACCTTCCCAATAAGAAACTGACTTTTCATCTGGCATGTGCAGTCAAAGAATTCAACCTCCCCAGGTGCTGCTCCTGTTCCAGGACGGGACATGCAAATGCGGCTGAGACCAAGCTGGACCAGCCAGTATCTCCCCGGCTTCTGCACGAGAGCAGGTTATGTCCGGCCAGGCAGGCAGATATCTGCATAGGCATTGGGAGGCCTCTCTGTGGACCATTCTTGTGTTCATTCCTGGGCAGCGCTGGGCATTTTGGCTTCCACAACATAACACATGGCCTCTGAGTTATCACTCTAGCTACACAGCCACCTTTGTGAAAGGCAGATGTTTCCTCAAGTGTCTCTTCACTTCTTCCATGGAAAAGAACTCTGCAGGGTACAAGACCATGTAAGAGTGCTAGGTATTTTCTGTGTAGACTATCAGAGACTAATGTACAAACTTGTACCTTTTCTCTCCAAAATCATCAATAAATACATAAAAAAGGAAAGCCCTAGTAGCATTCCACATAGAACAATACTCTTAGCTGTTAATCTTTAAAGAAAATGTAATTCTTGTTTCTAAGCAAAATGAGTCTGTTAAAATTAAATACTGAAATACAATTAAATATTTATAAAGTATTAACACTTTCAGGGGTGACCTATTTCTAAAGCAATTTGGAATTTCATACAATCTATACTTATTAATTTTCCTATCATTCCTTTATACACTTGTCCCCTCTCATCCTGTCTCCATTTGAAGGTATGAATAGATCTTGAGCAAGATTTTATGATTTATTGAGAAATAAAATGCCTGGCCCTTTATCTAGAAGACATGATTACTTTTAGCTCATGGTGGATCTGCTCTTTCCAACAGACAACTCAGTTTATCCAAAGCATAGATGGGAGGTGTAACACAGGAAGAGGTGTCAGTTCACAATGCTTCACATCCCCAGGCCTGATTTATGTGAAGTATTAGGACAGCCAACACATGTGATACTTGTAGCAATAGCCACACCAGTAATCTTCAAGCACAGAGACAGATAGAAGGTGACAAGGAAGTGACAGAAGTCACCACTGTGGCTCACAGATGGCTTCAAACATACATCTCAATTCCAAGGTTCAGTTCTGAGAACTTTAAAAACAAGCAAAACAGCCAGCATTGTGCAAAAGGAAGTTACTGAATGGATTACAATAAAAATGGTCTTAAAATGGGCCAAAAATAATAAAACTCACTTTGCATTAGGGTAAAAAGAGGGAATCTCTTACTAAGAATGTATCCATGGAATAAATTTTTTTAAATCAGCAATTCACACCTGCTGAGAAAATCATTCTCACTAGTACCTGTGTGGATCCATTTGATTTTCAGATATTTTCTCTACCTTACCAGGAAATGCCAGTTGAAGTTTGATATGCCACTTTCATCTTGAGAGAGATGTTTTGATGCAGATTAGATAGAGGAATAAACATAACTAAGTATGTTAATTCTCCTAGAGAAAAGCATCCATTACTTTATGTACATCATTACCTCCAGCACAGACCTGGGGTTACAGGGCCAGTTGACACGACTCTTAAACCAAAGCATACCATCATGACAAGGGTGAAGTACCAGTGCCCTCACTCCTGTTGGGTCAGCTTCTTTAAGCTTTTACCCTTGGCAGCAATCAGGCAATGTGGCCAGGCCTTCTCTTGTACCCACTCTGGTCCCTTTTTCAAGAAAGCAAATGGTCACATAATCATCCTGGTCCTCTTTTCCTTCTGCTGTCTAACTATCTGATCACTATAAACCCAGGCCTTCGTAGGTTTCCTTCTATCTTTCAGGAAACTGCTCAGTATTACAAACATATCCAAAGGAAGAGAACAATGAAGTGAATACTCACTCTTATTATCTTTGAATCTTTATTTCCTTTTACAGGTGCTACCAGAAGAATTCCAAAATGTCATCAAATGAATGATGCTTTGTTTACTAGTCTTTAAAATACATTGCTCCAGTTAATGTTTTATTCAGTAAATATATGTAAGTCCCCACTAGATTCCAAGCTCAGGAAATGCAGCTGGAGAAACTCAGATTGTGCTGTGATGGATTTCACACTCTTGAATAATAATATTGACCAGAGCTAACCTTGTGACAGTTGTTATTTGATTTAATGAGCAAGAATCCCTGTGTCCATGGCTCTTTTTCTAAAGTTATAAAAGCTAAGGGTCAGAGGAGCTCTTGAGTTTGTCTAAGATTTCTGGTATTCACTTAGGTCCTGGATGCATTTAGGGTGATAGTGGTGAACCTCTAGCACAGTGCCATAGTTGGCTGATCATCACTGAAAGCTCTAAAGAGTTCTCCATCACTGGTTTAAATCCTTTTATGTACAAGGCAGAAACCACATTCCTCTACACACACAGAACCTTGCAGCACATCCAGAACACAGCCTGGAGGCAGCAGCTGCTGGCAGGTTATGAGGTGTTGAACAAGAAGATTCCATGGCTGTCCACTTGAGGCAAGACCCAAGCAACTTCTGGGGGATGCTGCACATTAGACATTCCAGGAGAGTAACCCAAATAACGCACACTTTCACCAAAAGGCAAAGCCACAAAACTGGTGTCCTTTGTGCATTTGTATCACTGGTACTATGTGGATCTGCATTGTTGAGGGACTGAATTTCTCGCTACAGTGTTGCAGGGTTGAAATGAACAGGTGAACTCATCCTACCAACCAGATCCCTAATGCCTCTGTGTCCAGGAGGTGTCTTCCAGGAAGCCCACTATGTAGTGTCCCTGATAATTTGCCCAGGCTGTGTTCCCAGCCCAAGGACAGCCCATGTGGTAATGATATCCTTATCCTCCAGAGGTCATTAATTTAGCCTCCTGCTGATAGTGCTTGTTACAGATTTGCAACAGTAAAATCGCACTGCATGGTGCCAGATGCTAAAGAAGGAGGTTCTCCCTTCGCCCAAACCTACTTCCTTCTGGACTATTCATGGGTGCTAACCTCTCCCTGGTACAGCCTTGAAGCCAGAGTCTGGGTAATAGAGGACCTATGTCACAGGCAGACTGCTGACCTGCACTCCTTACATCTTGCATGGAACACAGAACACTGGACTCCTTCTCCTCCATGTGCACAATGTCTGAAGTGGATTCCTAAAGCTGAGATGAGAGGGGGAAGTGAGTGATCCCATACACAAGATTTTTAATAAATGTAATTTTTGCTAAAAAAAGAAAAATAGAGAATTCTCTAGTGCCCTGCCTCTGGAAGACAGATGCAAGAAGAATGCTCTTGATACAACCTAGAAAGATGTGGTCTTTCCTGTACTATTTCACACATAAGGAACATTATGGTTATGCATATGGCCAGTATCTGCTGCAGTTGCTATAGGTCATTTATTATTACTGCTTTTTTCCCATGCAATTTTCCTTATGTATTAAGTGACATTTGGGGTTGTCAACAGAAGGCAGAGAAGTGTACCGAGTGCTGGAATCTTTCATACACATTATCACATGGAACCATCACAATAATCCCTAGAGGAAATGAGTATTTTCATTTTCAGACTGGAAATAATGAAACTTGGAGTGATTAAATAACTAATCCACAGCTCCAGAGCAAGCCAGTAACAGGCCTGATTACACACAGCACCGTTCAGTCCACACATCACACTGCCCCAGGACCTGATCTGCACTCTTCACTCCTCCCCCATGAGATCTGTGCATGCCAGAAACCAATCATGCAGTGAAGCGGGCCGCCAAATAAGGGCAAGGTCCCTCTTCACCAATGAGTGTGTTAATCCAGAAGGACTGATATTTCCTCACTGTTCTCTTCAGGACTCGGAGGAAGATCTTTCCCACCTAAGGTGACCACATCTTCTAGCATAACCTCAGAGATAGTCTGATTTAAACTAGAAACTGCACTGTCATTTTCTCCAGGCCCCATAACCCAAAACATGTGCTCTCTCCAAATGGTAACCATCCATGTGATGACTAAGATGAGGATGGGTTCCTGAATTCCTAAGAAGGGTGGTGATAAATGGAATTTTAATTGCCATTTGCTGTTAGGAAGAAAAGGTTAATCCCAACTCTCTGGGGATACTGTGGAAAAGAAATAGTGTACATTCCTTTCCATCTTAATCCTTTGTGCTATGTGCCTGTTCCTGTGAAAACCACTGGGGTACTGTGCTATCTGGGCGGAAGCCATTCATAAGCCTTTCACCTGAAAATCATTGATTAGGAGACTGTTTAAAACAGAGGCTCTGTGTGAAGACCTCTGAGGAGGAAGTGCTCATTGTCTATCAAGGACTTGGCAGGGGTATTTTTGTTATACCGGACTAAAATAATCTTGCAACAAAATTGAAGCATCCCCCCCCATTGGACTGTTTCTCCTAAACAGGCCTTGCTGGTGAGAGCTACACTCTGGGCCACACGCTACTGGATTAAGCTAACATATCTGCTGCTCTGTGGAAAGCTTTGTACCCTTATCTTAAGTTATGCACACCATGTCTAACCTTGCCATATTCTAGAATATTACATAATAAACAGTCAAGTTTAGCTACTTACAAGCAACTATTTAGATATTTTTTTCTTCCCCCAAAGAACATAGGTTATTTTTCCTCCACTTCTATCTTCCTCAACTCTGAGGAGAGGAGGTGAGAGTCCTTGGTGGGCCACACTATAGTATGTACACAATTTATCCATGGAGGATAATTCCTAAGATGCTGTGTCATCTATATGCTGCCTTTTTGTGCCAAAGAAATCAACCATGTGGAAAAGGGACCAAGAACAAATAACTCCTTCCTGTAGAATCAGCATAGATTCATAATAGGCTCTACTATCTATATTTTTCAAAAAACATTTTGTGAAGAATTCTCATATACTGAGGTCTCTGAGTCTTAACTTCATTGTATGCCCATCAGGCTGAGATGATCAGTACTCAGGATACCACCAGGGCCTGACACCATCATTCAGACAAATGATTTCATCTTACCCATTATCTAGACATCTCTCCCCAAAATTCAAGTCTCTGCCCTCTTCTGTCCATTCACTTTGAGCTGAGCTGCCTGTGCATTTTCCCTTGCTCACCTGAATTACTTCAGTGTAAACAGACTTTGAGGAGGGGTAGACAGTGAACCTTCCCCACTCAGCTTCCCAGAGTAGATATGGTGAAAGAGGGGAAGGTAGAAAAGTCAGAGGTAAATGTGTGATGGTTCCATTGGTTCTGTAAATGAATAAAAAGAATACATTTTTCATCAACATAGAAAATAAACTCCTTCCTATACCAGGTCCTAATAATAGGTAAGATAATATATGTCACCTACAGAAAGCAAAAACCTCATCTATATCCAGTCTCTGTCTCTGTGGGTTGCAGTTTCTCTCTCATTCAATGACTATTGATTGACTAGATGGTGTGTACAGTCTAGTGCACAATATGAGGCTTTTCCTGGATAAGAGATGCATTCCTCAGTCCATGAGTGCTCCCATGTTTTGTCTGTGACCTCCAAGACTTGTGCCCTATCCTTTTGCTACTTGAACACTGCTGGATTTGTGAGCCAGTGCTGCCGTGATAAGACTAGTAAGTGTATGTGTTATCTCACCACAGGCCTTGCTCGAGTGGGGTGAGAGCACATAGGGCTCAGCTGGAAGACTCATGAACAATACTTCTCCACACCCAGAGTGTGTCCAGAAAATGAGGCCTGTTGGGTACAAGCTGAGTTGCATCTCCAGCCTGAAAGTGGCAGGTGGGTCTGACCATCCATCAAGCTAAAAAGACAAGGGAAGAATGTAGGTTCCTGCAGCTCAGACTTGGGCTAGATGGGTCAAACAGGTAACCCAGATGTAAGAGACAAGACATGGGGCTGAGACAGAGCCAGTCTAGCAAGTCCTGCCAAGGCGGCACCTTCTGATCTGCAGGTTGTTTCCCAGCAGAGGACAGTTTCACAGGATATTCATTATTGTTCCACTACTACAACCCAGGGCTGTTGGGCCAGGACACCACACCCACGGGAAGTTGGATAACTGTGTCAGGTTCAGAGAGCTAATACCCACAGGCTGAACTAAAATCCTGGCCTAATCTGGCCCTTTGCCTGTAAAGAGCGCATCCTTGGGCCCGGATGTTCTTCTAGCTGGGAGAAGGTAGGGAATGAGGTAGGTAAATTTGTTTTCTGCCTTCTAGTTCCTAAGTGCTGTGGGTCCAAGGCACTCAGGGGGTCACTGATTTCTGAAAACAGCAAGAGCAGAAAACCAGGCCTTCTGGGAGATCCTTTAGATATTTTTCTTAGAAGTGAGCACATCCATTTCCTAATTAATTATCTCCATTAGCTAAGCTCAATTACTTTGTGTCCACCTCCAAGAATACAACCTTGCTCCTTGGAGGCTTCTATTTGAATTTCCAAGGGGGCAAATATTGCCAGAAGCATGTTTTATGTAATTACAGAGTGTAGATATTTCACTCTCTCTTTACTTAATGATTATTAAATGCTGAAATTAACTTCGATACTTAGATACAGATCCCATCAGTTTAAGAGAAAGTAAATGTAGACCGGGCAATTCTCCCTGCAGAATTCCAGCCACCACTGTTAAGGAAATAAAAGTCGCTCACACATGCTTCCAGTGGGCAGCGTCTCTCTCTCTCAGGAGCCTGTGTGGTATTCCACAGTGAATCCTGCTGCTGTTGTCTCCAGCACAAGCAGAACCTGCAGAGCTGGACCAGAGAAGATGCCCAGGGCCCAGGCTGGGAACTGAGGCAAGGCCTGGAGCTCTTCACCTACAACACCTTCCCCGAGGGATGCTGTTTCTGCTAATGTCTGAGATCCAAAGAGAGTTATTTGCATGGTACATTTTCACCTTATCTTCAGGAACAAGTACTAATAAGAAGAAATTAATAAGTGATATCTAGTATTGCTTTACAGTTGTTATAAATTCCAAGACAAGAGTGTGAGGGTGGTCGCTAATTTGGGAAGTGACAGAAGAATGAGGAGGGAACGGGAAAGTGAGACGAGGAAGAGAAAGCAAAAGGAGGAGTTATCCAGCTGCTGATGTGGAGCTCAACATCTCTGGCATTTTTGGAGTCATAGCTGTGCCAACGTCCTATCAGGAGTCATTCTACATAGTTTTTGGAGAAAAGTCATTCCATAATTAAAGTATGACTATAGCTGTCTAAGGCCCAGTGCCATCTTGCTGGTGAGCCAGCTATGATATTTAGAAACATAACTTCATGCACCTCCGGTTACAAGTGAGGGCCTCAATGGTTTCCTCTTACTGTGATGCTTAAGGGAAGAATACATTAACTGTGGATATCCTGGTTCTCTGAGAACAGAATAGTGAGAGAGAGAGAGAGAGAGAGAGAGAGGGAGAGAGAGAGACAGAGAGAGAGAGAGAGAAAGAGAGAGAGAGAGGTTTCACCTGGGTAGACGAAGGATAAATTCTTTATTAGTCTACTATCTATCTCATCCCATCTACTATTATAAGAAAGTACTCCCTACTGTCCTCATCAACATAACATTACCTCTGCCCTCTGAGTCATCCAACACTCCTCCCAATTATTGTGTGCACCTGATAAATAGTAGCTGGTTCAGAGTGTCTTTGACCACTCTGAGGCACTAACCCCCCAACCCCCATCTATTATGAAGTTGTGTATGGTTCTATTGTGTTTCTTACTTTAGCCCTCACTCCCCTCCTCTTTCTAGGCAGATCAGAGGATTAGCTGTGCCCCCATAAACTGCCAGCCCACCATCTCACTCACCGGGCAGCTAGACAGGCACTCACACACAGCCTCCTGTCAGTGCCAGGCTGAGTGCTGCTCCTGGGAACCAGACATGCATCTGCACTGCTGTGTGTGGCCAGTGCCTCCAGCAACTGGAGAAAGAGCCTTGGGCAAGCAGCAGGGCAGGTGCTGGCTCAGGAATCTCAGCTGGTCTAACGTCAGGAGCACATCTACCAGGAGCACCTTCCTCATCTTCTACTAACCATCTAGCAAGCTGCAGACAGGTGTGTTTTGGTTCCTGCTAAGATCATGAGTAAATGCAAAGTATAAACATTTATTCGCTTGTTTGTAAAATTACTTATTTTAATAAAATAAATGTAACATTAAGTTTAGCACTAATAAAAATCTGTGGCATTCCCACTGTTGTGGATCTATCTCTACTACCTAATTCCAGAATATTTTCATCTCTTCCTAAAGGAAATGCTGTACCCATTCCACTCAGTTGCTCTCCATTCCCTCCTCCAGAAACCCAGTACCCAGTACCCAGTAACCTGGTAATTGTTTGCCTCTGTGAATTTTCCTATTCTGGTCATTTCACACAAATGGAATTGTACACTTCATGGTACAATTTTTCACAATCTTTTGGTCTACTGGTCTCATTGACTCAGCAACAGGCTTTCATCTTTGTTGTACCATGGGCCAGTTCTTTGCTCTTGCTTCTAGTTGTGGAACATTTCATCATTTGCATACATACTCCTTCTCCTTTCTGGACACCACAGTGACCTCTCAAGATAACTCTTTACAGGATTCCATAGCTCTGGGTGCTCCTCATCTGCCAGATCAGTGCTCCACTTGTCTTGACCTTCATCGGTGCTGGATGACTGTGGTCTGGATGAGCTGTCCTCTTCTTGGCTTCCTGTTAACTTCCGTTAATCCCAGAATGTCAGATAGGAGCGAATGAGGTGAAAGTAGGGTTTTTTGCAACTCCTTCCTGTGAGGTCCCTGGAAAAATGCATCCACAGAGCAGTCCGCTGCCCTGCCCACGTTCCCTCCACTAAGCTCCATTTCTGGATCCTTTCAGCCTTTCTCTTTTGTTGGTCTTTCAGGGCCTAGAAGGAAGGACACATCCCTGCACCTGGAGAGGTCTCAAACCCTGAATTATCCTTCATTAGTTTTCCCCAAATCTTCCCACATTTTTACAAATAGTCCATTTAATATCCTTCAAATTATGCCAGTCAGTGAGTTCTCTTTCCTGCTGGGACCATGACTGCTACAGTAACAGTTAATGATAGAGTTATCTATCAATGACTTACTCAATTACTGAAGCATATTTTACAGTGCACACTTGTAACTTTGGGGCTGAGGTCCGCTTGTGTGATCCCAACTTCCCAGAGCAGGTGTGAATAGAGAGGGATCACTCAGAGGCAGTGTAGGAGGGACCTTCTGCACATGTATTCTGGAATCACACTTTCTATAGTCAAATCTCAGCTCTGCATCTGCTGGCAATGTGACTCAGGGCAAATTGCTTCATGTCTCAGGCCTAATATTTGTGATGTACAGAGTATGAACTATGGTGCCTCAATCATGACTAATAGAGCATTTGCAGGAAGTTCTTAGAACAAGGCCACACATTAGAGATGTTCCATAACTGCTACCTCTCATGCTTACTCTCGTTAGACCTGGTCTCACTTTCTCCTCTCCCGGTCGTCATCAGCTCATCCTGGCACTAGCTATGAGCCTTTACCACTGTCCAGATTCTCCCATATGTTCAGCCAGGAGTGACCAGCTTTGAGGGACCTCAGAACCAATTCTCCCTCCCTTAATTGAGGGAAGGGGGATAAGGAGACCAGTACATTTCCCATAGACCTGGACTTCCCATTCCAAAAAAGAGCCCTGGGCTGGGGATATAGCTCAGTGGTTTTGATGCCTGCCTCTCCAGTGTAAGGACTGGAGTTCAATCCCAGGTACCAAAACAAAACAAAACAAAACAAAACAAAAAAAGAGCCCTTCCGCATGCTGCCATGGTGACCTTCCTTCCCTTCCTGCTCTTCTTCACACCTATCAGCAAGACTCCTGTGTATAGTAACTGTGCTCCCTCCCCATCACGGTGCACTCACTGAGCTATCCTACCAACTCTGTGAGGTCAGGCTCTTTGCAAAGGTCATTTCCAATGTTTGAAAATCTGCTCCAGATCCACATTTAATATCTGTTCATAGTATTATTTCCAGTTTTGCAGATGATGCTTGTCTCCTGTCACTTTTTCATCACCAGGACAAAACACCCAAAACTGGAAACTTGAAAAGGAGAGCTTTGTTTTGCCTTGCAATTACCTTCCATGGTCAGCTGGCCTCAAGGCAGTCTCCTTAAGCTCTGTGATTTCCTGGGCACCAGATGGCCTGCTTGACACAGGAGCAGGCAAATACCTGCGGCCTCACGAGCAAGCGACTTGAATGTTACTCAAAAACCAAAACAAGCCGAGATTCTCCCTCCCACTCAGTCCCTCCTGCTTCTCCAGGCTTCACTGTCATCATGAGAAAGTTTCATTTCACTGAAGAAAGCTTTTGAGGGCCTAGGACTCCAAAGATAAGAGGGTAAACATAACATAGTCTGCCTTAGGGGGGAAACATTCTAGATTGAAAGTAGAAATACAAATGGAAATTCTCACAGCTTGCCAAAAGTACTTTGACTGAGCTAACTGGGTCATGGAAATGGAGCTTTCCAAGACACAGAATGTATGTATCACTGTAATAAGGAATGTAAAGATAAAATATCGCAAACATGTCCAACAAAACTAAAAGGAGAGTGATTGAGAGACAGATGCAAGGGGAGGAAAGGAAGAGAAGGGATGAAAAAAGAAATTAAGATGCATTATACACATTACTACTCTACACAAGGAATGTAAACATTATGTACTGCAAACACATACTAATAAAAATAATAAGAATAACCAAAAAAACCCTTTCTGCATACCATGTACTTGTATTTTAAATAAAGATAATATCTGGACTTGTTCTCTTTTCTTTCTGGACCAAAAGCTGTGAGATATACTGATGTGAAACTACATTATAGACCATGCATCATCCATCCACATACCCAACTATCCAATTCACAGTGCATTTAGCCACAGCGTTCTTATATGACTGAGAAGTTTCCACCATTGGGTGCCTCACACAGGGAAGCCAGTAAAAGGGCAAAGATGATAGATGATGGCTAATTTTCATGCAAGACTTCCAGGCAATGCTTCTTACTACTCTGGCCACGGCTAGTTAAAATTATACTAGATTTGCAACTATAGATTTCCTGGATCATATTTGCAGCCACTTTTCCAATAGGGATGAAAAAGACATCAATCATTCAGAGACGAGAAGTTTCTGAGAGCAAGGTCAGAAGCCACTCCCACTTAGATTAGTTTGATTAGGCACTTAAAGAAAGGCTTACCCAGGATACACTGAAGTCATCCAGACAGTCTAAGAAGGAGGAGAAATGCCATGTTCCAACAAAAGGTGTCTACTGCCCACTGTCAAAAAAATTCTGTCTGCATGGAAAAATGGTAGACTGTCAAACTGAAAATAGCTGTCTTACATTGTGTGATCAGTTACCTTTAAAAAAAAAAAACTATCAGTCTTATGCCCATACTGTAGTGCCCTAGGATATCTGTGAACCTGGGGACTTAGGTCTGAATGTTGTCTCTACTATTTCCAAACTCTTACTTAGAACGAGCCCTGATTTTCCTCATCTGTTAAAAGAAACTAATTCTATCTACTAATCAGTGTATTTATTAATTCAGTCCTTATTAATTACCTGAAAGTTGTCCAACAATATGTTAACATTCAATTTTATATGCATTATCTTGTGTGGCTTTGAGTCTCAGGGAAAAGACAAACACTAGGCACATATGCACCATAAATAAGTGGGAAATGCTAGTCAGCATCCAGCCTAAGGAGAAGACATGTATGACATTATAAAAAGGAAAAAAAGGGGGGAAAACCAAGTAGATTGGTAGTCTTCCCTGAAAAAGTGACAACAGACCTGAAATCCTCTAGATGTTGAATTTGGTGTAGACCTGAAGTACAGAAGGCCACATGCACACAGACTGTTCAAAGTCCTTTGTACCTAAGGATCTCAGCAATTGAGCAAAGCCTGGTAGAGTATACAGTGTAGAGACAGCAGATTGGTGCTGAGTAGTGCTTCTGATGCAAACCATTGTAGCTCATTTGAGAAAACTGATATTCATTTGATCTCAAAAGCAAAAGTGAGCCTTTGAAGGATTTTAAGCGATGCAGTAGCATGGTCATATGCGTCATTTTGAAACTTGGAGAGGAACACTTTGGCTAGGGACAGGAAGGCAAACAGGAAGAAGGTAAGAGTGACCAGCTGGAGGCCATATTAATTTTCAAGGTTAAAGAAAATGTACAATAATAGTAGCACCAACTGTAATGAGAACAATGGAGATAGGGTAGGGTCCCAAGATATTTAGCAGCCACAAACAACAAGTTTTAAATTGGATGTGAGAAAAAGGCAAAGCTGTCTAGCTGATGCTGTTATGGACAGAGGTAAGGAAGAACAGAAAACAATGCGGTTTGGGGAGGAAGATCACACACTGAAATGGAAGTGCCTTTGAGATATTCAAGAACAATGCTGGCTAAAGAAACAGCTCTGGAGCTCAGAGATGACTAAACTGAAGGACAGGCTTGTGTGGCACTGATGACCAGGAGGTGAAAGTGAAAGCTCTTTCACTGGATGAGATCACTGTGAAAATAAATTTTCACAAACAAACCACCTGGAGTGCTCCGAGGCAGACTGGCTGCTTAATAAATCTCATCCTCTTCTCTTCTCTCCTGTCCTTTGAACAAAAGGATGAAGAGTGAGGGGGAAAAGCCTCAGAGAGGGTTGTTCCTGAGAGGGAAGGAAGAGCCTGCTCGCTGTGTGTGGCTGCTCTGGTCTCTGAGGAAATGGCCTCATCCAGAGCAGCTCAGCAGAAAGAGCAATTCCCCTTGCCCCCCGCCCCTGAACTCCAGCCCCTCCTTGCTCCCTGCTCTTTCCACAGGGTGCCTGTAGGAAGGGCAGAGGTCACAGAGGCTAAATTAGATGTGCAGAATAATTCCCTCTTCAACTTGAACTGTAGCTGGACCTTGGGAGGAGAGGCGGAAAGCAAGCACAGAACATGTCCCTGCCATGCTTGTCAGGACAGAGGATGAGGCCAGTGGGTGTGGTGACCTCCGAACCAGATAATATCTCCGCATGAAATTCTTAAGAATCTAGAACAGCATCAATTAGATATGTGCTATACTGTCAAGGAGCTATGGAGTCAAATTATTTTTCTACTGAGAATGGGATGTCTTCGTTCATGGCTCCTGGCAAGCTAGCTGGGTCTGGAAAAGCTGTATTTTTCTCTGTGTGTGACATCTCCAATTTCTCCCTTCCATCAATTTGACATTCCATTGATAGACTAGAGCATTTTTCTCAGTGCCCATTGATACATTTCAAGAATATATACACGTAGTAGCTAGAAATAATGGATGGGCCACAGGAATTTATGAAGAAATAATCTCAGGTTAGCTTCACAGTTAAACCAAGGAGGAAATGGTATAATGTGTAATGTCAGTGAAATCGTAGGATGAAATTACCTCCCTGTAATTCACTGTAGGGTGACTTTTACACTTTCTTTCAATATAGCATATGATTCAATACCACCTTCAAGTTGCAAAATTGTTAAGACAACTAAAATGATATTCATTCCCTAAGAATGCTCCAAATGTTTGAATTCTTCCTCACTGTTACTATCAGAATAAAAATAAAGGTATCCTGCAGTATTCTATGTTATGCTTCAGAGCTTTGAGGCACTTTTTCTTCTGACATCTGATTGACAGATTATGGCTTTTTGATATCCATCAAATTAATAGATTATGACTTTTTGAAGCTAGAAACTATGCAATTATTGTCACATTCCATCTATAAAGAGATAACTTATTTCTTGTCATCCATTTGTGTCTCAGAAGGCAGCCTCCATCCCACCAACACATATCATAATTATAAATAATTCTGTTCCTCCTGTCTTTCTTTTTTTTTCCACTGTGCCTCCACCTCAAACATCCACAGAATAATTCACTTTGAAAAAGTGTTAGCACAGGAGGTGGCTGACATGTGTCATAAGTCTCAATATCGTTTTCCAAATTTGAATATCCACCATCTATGTAATCCCTGGCAACTCCTCCCTTCTAGTATTATGCATTCAGTCCAAGGCCTTCTCCAGAGTAAAGTTGGGAATACATGAATCAAGGCATTTTGGAGTCCAAGAACTTGCCAGTGGTACAGTTAACGAAGGGCTCAACATGATACAACAGAGATGATAGAGGAGGCATTACCTCACTCCCCAGGGACCTAACTGATCTTGCTTCTCATACCCTTTATTTCTTTGGACCACATGGATTGCAAATGCTGAAACAGAATATGAAAACCAAACGAACCAACTATAGTATTAGATGAAAACGCAAATTCCAGTCTGATATGAAGAAAGAAATCTTTATAAAAACAATTTACAAAAGGGTAGGATTGAAGCCATTGTCGAGGACTAGAGAATTAAGGCCTAATTGGCCTCCTCTGTGAACATGAAGGAGAAAAGCTGCACCTAGGTGGGTGCAGCATGTTACAGAGCACCTAAGACAGCTGAAGTTAAGTTGTTTACAGGGAACACACTAATGGGGAGTGGAACTCAGATGAATCCTGTGTCACTTTGATGGCTTGTGTTCATGTCTAGGTGAATAAAAGTGAGGAGAACCAAAGGCTTGGGACTCCTCTACTGATTAGAGTCTGGAGACCCTGGCTGCCCACACATAATGCTGACTCCATCTCTTTGTTTTCATCCTTGTTCACCCGCAGGTCAGAGACAATAAGGGCAGGGAGTGCAGGTTCCTGAGGCAGGCTGGTTCTGCTACTGGCAGCACCCTCCCCTGGGCTCACCTACAAGCCATCAACACTTCAGTAAAGACAGTGCAGGTGATGTAAGATCACTGCAGAGACCCGGGAGAAATGGAGTCTCCTATTAATTCCTCTTCCAAACAAGTGCTTGCAGTCTATTTCATAAGTACATTAGTGCTACACCTTCAAAGATATGTTTTTAAAAAGGAGTAAACATACAGTACTAAGAGAAAAACCAACACAGTCCTCTCTTCTCCTTTTTCCCTCAAGCCCTAGAGCACACCGTTCGAAAGTTTGAGAGAGAAAGATAACTTATATTGTGTAGGCTTAATTAACATGCTAAACCAACCCACATACTAGAAATGCAGGAAAGATCATGGGTGGAATTTTTGAAGTCTCTCAGTCAGAGAGAACTTGGAGCTGCTGCCATCATGGTTGCCTCTGTTGCTAAGGCTCTCACACTGACGAGCTTTTGTGCACATCAGGAGCCCACGCCAGTGACATCATCTCTGTGCGCCCGCCATCCTTCCATCAAACATGAGTGCTCCTCCTGTCCTCAACACGTGCCACACTTCCAGGGACATTTCCCATCTCAGACAGGATGGAGACCTTTTCACCGGGCTGTTTCACTCTCCTTTTGTAACCTTCACAACTCCTGGAGTTATTTATTTAATACCTGTCACCTCAGCTAACTTTAAGCTCCACAAGGTAGTTCTCTGTGGTGTACTCAGGGTTAGAATTGTGAGCAGAACTCTTGGAATGAAAGTTTTAATTTCCAAGAATCTCTCCTTGTGGCTATTTTCCATTCTTTCCCAGTGAGGGGAGCGTCCTTAGGAGGACTATTACACTAGTCTTTTTGATCTCTGATGGAGTGCTCAGGAGGTGTTGAGGGACTGAGTGGTTGAATGGATGACAGAAGGAAGGGTCACATGATAAAGGAAAAACAGTAAGATGACATTAATTCACCATTTCCAACTACTTCAAATTCTACTTGGGACCAAATGCTTTAGAAGGTACTCAGAAGGCAACATGCTGTTATTATGGCTGCTGAGGTTAAGTAGTTTTCCTAACTCATGCCGTGAAAACTCGGAGTTAGGATCTGAACACAAATCTGACAGGGCTCAAAGCATACGTTGTTCACTTCAGCATTGAAATGCAGAGAAGACAGTGGAGAAGAGAATCCAGGGTGGATCCCAAGGAGCATTCTAAATGAGAAATGATTCTGACCCAAACAGTCCTGACAGGGCACAGTAGAGTAGTCCATCCAGAAACTGCAACATGTGTGCTGAGCCACATGTCCTGGCCTTTTCCTAATATTCAAGGTGATAAGTCAAACCATGTTTATAATTATGCCTTTCCAATCATTAATCAAAGTTTTAAAAGTCAGATATTTAGGAAAATAATTATACAAATAAACCAGATATCAAAACTTATCAATCTTTTAAATAAATGTAATTTGTTTTAAGGTTCATAGGTGTGTCTTTCACACAGACAAGGGCATTCTCTTTCCTTTATTCTTCCTATGCCTACCCCATGGCATATCCTTTCTCACATGAACTTATAGGTTGTGGATGGAAAAGAAACCTTAAAATCACTAAAAAGTTAAATGCCTACAAGTTTGGGGGTCTTAAATCTAGATTCAAGAGCTTAAATTCTGGCAAAGCTTGGGTATGAAAGAAAGATTTTAGCTGGATTCCCAAACCATTGCTTTTACTATAGTCTGGGACAGAGATTGGTATCCACTGAAGTATTGGTTAAAAACTAGTGAGGCACACACACCTATGAACCTTAAACCAAATTACATTTATTTAAAAGATTGATGGGTTTTGATATCTGGTTTATTTGTATATTTATTTTCCTAAACATCTGACTTTTAAAACTTTAATTAATGATTGGAAAGGCATAATTATAAATATGGTTTGGCTTGTCACCTTGAATATTAGAAAAAGGCCAGAACTTGTTGACTGACTCATGTGACCAAGGTATGGCACTGCCACCCAGTGATAGTGAATCCACACTAACAGGGAAGCAAAACCTAAAGCCTTACATCCTGAAACAGCACCAAGAGCAAATCAAAACAAAACAAAATCCTTGTGTGCTTCCTTCTGCTGTCTTTCTCATCTGTGACTTACACAGTTATGTTCACATTGTTGAGCAATTCACTGTAGTGATTAAAGAACATTAGCTTTGGCATGGGGCACATTCAGCAGAGCCAATCTCTGGCTTTACAACTTTGCTTTCCCTGCATGTAAATAATCTACAAAAGCAGATGGGAATGTTCCATAGGATCATATGTGAGAGTGGTGGGTACTGTATTTGTCACATGGCAAAACAATGCATAATCATCATGCAGTACTGATATTGTTACCATCACTGTTACCCACTATCCGAGATGCTGAGAAGCAAACCTGCTTCCATGACACTGTGCCTTCAGAAGGATGAACAGTGGCAGCCCTGGGAAAATGCTTTGTTTGTATCTCAGGTACTAAACAGCTGTTACTACATATTAGGGCCAGATGTTCTGAAATGATATGCAACATTATGCTCAATTTCAACTTTTGCTGAATTGCCTGTTGATGAGAAATGACTACTAGAGAAGATGATTTATTAGAGGGAAGCCCTGGGATATGTCTTTCAAGTTTTAGACTTGACTACCCAAATTACCTGCCAGTCTATGTCCTCTGAATGCTGCAAACCCCTGACCTATCGCTGGAGGCTCAGACTTTAATTACAACCCCACCTGTTCTCCTACCTGATGGGCCTACATGCCTCTGCCCTGCTGTATCCAGGTAGAGGAAACCCAGGCAGTGTGTAGTTACCCTCTCTGTAACATGAGCCTCTACTGTGGTGAACTTTGAAATGAGTCTGGGGTTGTGGTTTTTTATTTTGTTCCATGTGAATTTTTTTATCATTTCATATCCATAGTTTGCTAAAAATATCCAGTGGGAAAGTTCATGTGAAAAAGTTTTCCAACTAATCACGAGAAGGAATAGTATTTTAATTGAGTAGCTTTACATTGGACAGTTTTGTAATTATTTATAATTTTTAACATATTATTTATAATACTCCTCATGTGTCTAAGTTGTTTGCTCTTAACACTAGGCTACAGTAGCCATTGTCCTCACTCTCCAACAAACCTTGGCTGTGTCTTAGTCCTTCTCCATGACATCTAAATGTTCCAACTAGGAATGTTCACAATACCACATGAGGTCAAGCATTTTGGTGACACCTGGTAAATTCTGACCTCACTTTGTTAAACTTTCCTAATAAGTTCCCAGGCACAGGGAGTGCACAGTTTAACTAGAATCTCCAAGTACTCTGTGGTTCAAGAACCCTAGGCACTTGCCCAGGGGCTGCTTTCCCATCTCTGTTTGCTCCTTAAGGCAGGTCAAGAATGAAGAGTGCATAAAAGCTTCTCTTTATCTTTTAAAGAGAAAATGTGCATGTGGCAAGAAATTCCCCATACTGAGACAACAGAATGGAGAAATATTTAGCACTACGCTGTCTTGTAGCAATCCATTTGCTAATCCCCTTAACAAGAGTTCAGGGCATTTGTCTTTGAGAACTTACCAGCCTAGCTGGGGTATATCTCACCATTATCAGGGACCAAATGGTCCAGTCCAATTACATATGCTTAATTGATCTGCATTCTAGAGGGCATATTCGTGTGGAAGAGGTTTCCCAGGAGAAGAAACAGCATCTTAATTGGGTGGCTACACATTGGGCAGTATTACAATAGTCACAATGTCTATTAAGTTATCTATAAAGCTTTTAATGAGAAACATTTAAGTCCTTCTGGAACTTCTCCAGTCAAATTAATTTTCAAGACTGAGGACAGTATTACAAGTAATGTTATCAGAATTACAATTAAGTCAGTACTAGAATGTGTCACTTAAAATAAAAGGCTCAATGGGTAATCCTAAAAGACCCACTATTTTCTCGGTAGACTTACCAGTGTGGTAGTGGATAAGATATACTGACCCTGTTGTGAGTTTTATGGAGCAATATGAACTTCCAGGTTTGAAATGTCAGGACAGGACCACATATCAGGCATCTAAGGGGACTGTCCTTGGATCTGGAGCTTAATTTTAGCCAGCTTGCCGTCTCCATGTCCAATATGCTTCAAAGGCCATCAGTGGACTGGCACTCCCCACCAGAGTTCCTGGCAGTCTGAAGTGGGCTTTCTGCCATGCCCTTCAGTGATATGCTCACTCCTGAGGCCAGCTAGTGGCTTCTCTGGCTTGAGGCTCAACCATAGCCTGTGGGTCTAGCTAATTCAGTTCCTTGGATGTAGATAATAATGACAGCAACAAAAGCAGTCAATGAGCCGCCCAAATCCCACGTACCATGAGCAACCCCCAGAATAATGGCAAGATCTGTTAGCAGATTCACTTTCACAGGGGGACTCTCAGATTTATAGAAATTCTGGAACTTGCTAGTGATCCAGAAAGGTTTAGGTTGGATTCCAAAGCATCTCTTGGCTTTTCCCATCCCTTGGCTTTTCCTCCTCTGTCCCCAAGCCTGAACTGCATCTTGAGACAGCAAAGGGAATCCTAGAAGGCCCAGGCTGCTGACCATCACTCAGGCAGCAGCTCCCTAACTTTAGTGCACATAAGATGCAAACACAAGAGTCACATAGGAAGCTTGATAAAATGCATACAGCCGGGCCCCACTCCAAGAAATTCTGAATCTGGCCAGAGGGAGGGCCCAAGCTTCCTCAGTTTTCATACCAGTCAGGTGATATTGAAACATGTAACGTAGACCCCTTCTTAAGGCAAAAATGCAGCACTAACATTGAGTTGCAACTTTGGGGTAAGATCTGATCCCCCTCACCAGAGTACATTCTGAACATTTCACTATCAACTTCCATTCTTAGGGAATGCAGTCAGGTCTACTAGAACCAATAATAGATTTGGAAATGTGTCTGAGTTGTCCTATAATTATCAGCAGGCCTAACACACCCCCAGGCTTGGCAGTTCTTGCTAACTCTGCTTTCCGACTGGATAGCATCACTCATCTTGTGACCAGGCTCAAAGGACCAAAGTTTTAGGTGCCAAGGTTTAGATGAGCAATAGAATCATAAGCTAGTGAACCATAAGCTCAAGTGTTCTCTGCAGACTCTTGCAGCTCCAGGAAAACCTTGTCAAGAGCCCGGCTGGTCTCACTAGACAGGTGAGAGCCATCTTACTCCATCTACTTGATATTCATGGCACTAGGCACACAGATGAGCTCTAAAGACTCTGAGCCTTGGTAATGGTGTAGTAGTAGATGGAGTAACATTCAAGTAGAGGCAAAAACTTGTGTTAACATTAGGTCAGCCAGACAAACACAGGTACTTCAGAAAAACTATATTAAGCTTTAACTTATCTCATTTTGAGACAGCTTAGAAAGCAGAGCATAAAAAGACTGAAAAGTCTCTTACAATAGTCATGAATGCCTGCCACAGTAAGGGAGAGGGACAGGGAAGCATAGGGGCACAGTAAGAAATAGTGAGCACCACGGCTTTGGAAACATTCTGGTGGGGCAGAGGCTCACAGACCTGGCATAGTTTTGTGATGGCCTCAAGCTGCGTGGACACATCATGTCACAGTCTTCTTCACCAGTGTCTTATCTCAACTCTACAAGCTCTGCTGAACTGCAGATGAGCAAGGTGACAGTGTGCAGCTACTGAATGGTCTCAGTTTCTCAACTCCTGGCCAAAGGCTTCCTTTCCCACTCGACACGGGGGCCCCATCTATGGATGTACCACCCAAGGCACATGGAAGGAAAGCACCACAGAAAAACATTTGGCCCCTGGAAGACGGGCATGTGCAGCAAATGGCCCCTGCTTCTCTCTCCCCACAACCTAGGGAGCCAGGCTTCTCAGGGACAGGGTCCCACAACTGTCCATCAGTGGTACTTGGAGGTAGCTGATGCTGTTGTGCATGTGCACACCACTGTTCCTCCTTGCCTGGTTCACTCCTCTCCCCCTTCCCTACTGCCCCTGTAATGGTCCTCCTAATGCAATATGAACACTGAAGCCTCTCCCTCCATCACCTTTACAGCTGTGACAAGTGAGAGGAGGTGAATGAGATCACTTCCAGAGGTACCAGCCACATGCTCTCCTCCTGGAAGCAACAAATGAATCCTTCTTCAGAGCAACAGAAGTTTGGAGAAACAGCAGAAATGCTCAGAGATGGCCCGGGAGCACATGTCTAAGGAAGGGGAAGAGAGGGCTAGAACTCAGCTGCAGGAACTAGCTGTGTGCTGCATTCTGCCACATTTCTCAGTTGGAACTTTCACTCATCTTGACGAGAATCTTGATCCTCTGGGTGATGGGATGGAGGTGGGGAGGCAAGCTGGCCCTGAGGCTAAACCATGTCCTCTAAAATCCCGGATTCAAGTTTCCACCTGTGCAGCCTGGGGCACATCATTGAACCTCTCTAAGCTTTTGTTTTCTCCTCTAAAAAATGCACACATTATCGGGACCATCTTCATATGGTTCATATGGTAACACGCACAACAAATAATCAAAGATAACCAAGTGGGCTCACTTCCACAATGACTAGGTTATAGCAAACTGAAAAACAAAAGCTATTGCTGTCATTGCTATGTGGTAGAGCCTCAGCCCAAGGGCAAGTGAGGCTGATGTTAAAGCTCTGCTCTTCCTTTGAGACCCACTGCCTACTGCATAAAGGGTAGGAAGTCTTCACAGGGGTCTTCTTGTAGGAAGCTCAGAGTGGGTGGCCATTCATACAACTGACAGAGCCTCCTGGGCTGAGATCTAGTTCCCTGTCTTTGGGTGACTGCCCCCCAGAGGCACCTGTATTACTGAGTACACACAACTAGGTTTTGCCTGTATCACAATTGGTACTACATGTGATAAGCCATCATTCCTCAAAGTCTGCAGCTGATTGCAAGAATTTGGAAGGATAGGAAAACACCTAAAGACAACAGTCCTGACTCTTCTGAGCAAGTTCAAGAAGATATGATTCTTAACAAAAACTGGGTATGCAATGGCCTTGGGCAGACAAGGGTGCCACGGCTCTGTCCCAGTGTCCTCTCCCTGTCATACAGGGTCCAGGACTTAATAGGATTTATACATACAATTGACTCTCATTATTCATACTATCTTTGTGTGGTAAATTTGTTGAATATTGAAATTAAATCCTGAACCATTACTCCTAGTAGAAATATAAGGTTAGATTCCTATGAGGCCCTGGACACAACATCTGTCAACCAATCAATGCACAATTTTTTCTGTGTTTGTTTCAAGATACTGTATACCACTAGCTTCTTATAATGTGTGCATTGCATTGAGTCTATCACCTGAGCTTGAAGGAAGTTTATCTGACATGTGCTTTCTGCTGAGGCACCTGGCATACAGCCTGCCTCAGCTCAGACACCAGACTACACTGGGACTGTCTGAAAGAGCAGAACTACCAACAGCAGAAAAAACCAAAACGTGAATTGTGTTTCCTATTGGCCCATGAAAGAAACACCTGTTCATAGTACAAGAGCTAAAACAAGGAGGCAGAAGATCTCCTTGTTCAGCTACAGTTGGAAACAGGTATGTCAGGTGACTTGAACCTCCTGCCACTTTATACATGTCTGAAGATAACCACAAAAGTGTGACACTTAAGTGATTTTGTGTTTACAAATAAGTTTTCATGAGTAGGCTACTTCACAAAGAATACACAGATAATAAGGTCCTTATTTGAATACATCTCCGCAGCCTGGAAGACATGATCCCATTACCCTCTTAAAGGCTAGAAAGCCATCCTGGACTTCTATTTATCTCTGACTTTTACAGGCTCTCAGATACTGTTTGCAACCAATTCCAAGAGTGGAGTGAGTGACTACAAAATGCAATGGCTCCCCCACCAGAATGGAGCTGCAGGTGCCATGGGTGTGTCCCAACCGCACCAGCTACTGCACTTTCCATGAACTGCTCCCCTTCCTCTCTCACTCTCTCACCCTGCCTCTTTCCAGCAGCCAGCTGGTCAGATCTGCTCAGGCCACTTCAGTAGCCAGCCTTTAGTCAACTAGAAAGGAAAAAAGAGAAAATTCTGTTCATGTTTCTTAATCATTGTTGTGGTTTTCATAAAATAAAACTCTTTTTAACTGCAAAAGTAACACATACTTGTTGAAATAAAGTCTTCTTAGTGGAGAAAATAAGTATTTACTCTTTCATCCTCGAGGTAACCACTGCTGACAATGTGGTGTAAATTCTGGCAGTCTTTTTTCTACACATACACAAAGCATTTGTGTTGGTGTGTTGGATTTGTTTTTTCAAGAATAATTAATATCATAAAGTTCTGTGACTTGTTAACATTGGAATGCACAAGGAAAGCCTCTCTATGTCACACTGTCTGTATCAACATCATTCTCTCCCTAGAATGCAGTTCCCCCATGTGGGCACAACACCATTTATTTAGCCCAGGGCTGTCTACCATCTCCCTCTCTCTGTCCTATGCCACCGAGGTAGCCATAGCCACTTATGGCTGTTGAATAGTTAAAATTTGGCTTATGTGACTGAAATAATTTTAAATTTTCTTTAATCAAATAAAATTTAAACACGATCACAACTGCTTGGTTATCACAGTATTAGACAATGCCGATTCACCAAATCTCCTAATTGAGGAGCATGTATTTGTTGTCCCCAAATCATCCCCATTAACTATTCTGATGTGATGCACATCCATATGTGTGGATATAAAAGTGCAAGCTCATTATTTCTTAATGAGGTTTCCCTCAATACTTGGTGTTCTCCATTAATAACAAGCCAGGTTCCCAGCAATTGCATACATTTTCATCGGAATGAAAGACAGATGAGCCCCTCTGCTTGGAAACCAGCCTTAGGACACACAGCTTCCCAAATGCAGCTAGTACCTCAAGGGGATTGCACAGTCGCCCTGCAGCAACCCGACAGGGACTCTCTGGATGGTCCTAATGCAAATAGCCAGGCTTTCACCAAGGAGACACCCACACTGATCCCTCACTTGGAAAGAAGGGTCTGCGGGTGCCCAACATGAGAAGGAGCAGCCATAGTTTTAGTCCCTTTCTGAATGTCTCTCAATTACGTACCTGCTCTTGTATGCTTCTGCCTATGCCCAGAAAAGCATAAATAGGGGCCTGGCTGCATTTCGTGTAATCAGGCTGTGCTCAGAGATAATCTATTGCACTGCCTGGTGTGTGTCCTCAAGACTCCTATTGCAGCCTGGTGGGGGAGAGCCGGCACCAGCCCGCAAGGGTCAGCACACACACAGGATTCATGCTGGACAGGAGGAGAGGCAGCAAAGGACATGGGTGGCTGTCTCCCTCCTGCATGAACATCATCCAGGCCCTTGGAAACAGTCACACAGAGACCTGGCCTGCTTTGAAATGCCCATTACCATGTGCCTGGGAGGGAATAAGGTGGTAATATAAGGTTTGTTTTTATGACTTCTTCAATAAACTTAATAGATTTTTTAAACCTTAATGAATATTAAATTCTAACCAGTCACATTCTTCCAAAGGCTCTTGCCTTATCTTTGTTAACATCCACATATATTTTATTTTTATTGCCAGAACAAAATCGTAGCAGCATCAACAGACCTCTAAATAAAAGAATGGAGAAAAAAATCACCTGCGATGCTGAAAGCCCTACAAATCAAACTGATTTCATTTTTCTTTGCTCTGTTTCTGTCTTCACTCCTGTGTACACATAATTTATTCATGAAGCTGCTCCAACGCTTTCTGATCCAGGTAAGCAGTGCACAGGATTAATATGATTTGTCCTGCTCAGAACTCCTGGACCCAAGGTCCTCTTCATTCCTCTATTCTGCCCTGCCCTCTGAGCATTTCTCTTCTGTCCTGCCCCCATATCAGACCACAGAGAGCTCCCAGGCAGATGGACCCCCAAACTGAAACTCTCTTTTGGTTGCCAGGCACCTAGCCAGGCTCAGGAAAGCCCTTGCCGCGTGGGTGCAGTGGGTGGGGGTTAGACTGGTAGCCCTTCTGCTGTGAGGGGCTGTTGGACATTTTGTATATCACCGTTATGATCACATCTTTCTACCTTGACTTGCCTCATGTTTGAGACCCGGTTTCCTTGCTCTCTGTGTTTGATGGATTTACTTGAGTTTGCCTGACCCAGGTTTATCTTTGCATTCCTAAACCTGGATACACGTAATTCAGTAAGGTTCCCTGGCTTCTCTGATTTCAGCTCATTTTATTTCTCCCTTCCTTTTCGTCAGCAACTTCCTCTGAAACCTAAACCCTCAGCCAAGCTGGTAGCAACCTGCAGGATAAATGCAGTCTTATTTTCTGCTTTTGAAACTTGTAATCTTTTTCCCCTAGTGCTACTGGGTAAGCTCCCCCACCCATGATAGTTTTGATTTCTACTGAAGGAAAGTGTTATAACTTCTAACCTTCTTCTAAAGAAATGGATTTCAATTGGAAGTAGTTTTACGCACCCCAGTCCAGTTTCTTTTGGTCCCTCAGGAGAAACTTGAAGAAACAGCAGATCTTTTAGTTTCCCCCAGAGCTGCGGGGGGGGGGGGGGTGTCATCTAGTGGCAGAGGTAGAGACCAAATACCATGGACAGGACAGCCCCATAAGGAATCATGTGGTCTCAAGGGCAACATTCCCACGGTGGAGAGAGCCTGACTCATGTTTATCATTCCAAATCCTCAGGCCCCTCCAGGATTCTCAAGTCTATCCCACTCACCACTGTCTTCCCAGTGTCTTGCACTCATCCTGACCAGTGGTCAGCTCGTGTGGACATGGGGTTACCACTTTCATGGAAATTCTCAGTAGCACAGTTATGTATGTGCATATAATTTTCAGATGCTTACAAAAGTGAGTATGTATCTTTCTCTTTTGTTCAGTATTACGCTGTGTTTTGGTGACAGTTTTCATTTGGAAGTAGACTACTCCCTGCTAGTTTTCACACAAAGCCACACAGTTTGAGCCAGAGTCCTGTGCTTCTATGGCCTCGCTTCTATGGTATCTTTTCTTATTGGAAGGCCATTTCCCCACTAATGTCAGCAATGTTTATTTATTCATGACTGTTTATGAATGTTTGTCTACCTTTGAGGTATTTTTCATGAGGCTGTAAGTGCTCTGATTGTAGGCCTCTAAACATGCACATATATTTTACTTTTATTGCTGAAACAGAATCATAGCAGCATCAACATTTCAGCAGCAAAAAACAGGAGACAGAGGACTGAGGTCAAATTGAGAAGTTATGTTACCTGGAAGCTGAATTGAGGTGATGCTGAGTCTATGAAGAAATATTTGAAGAAGTTACATCAATCCTTGGGAATCATCAGCAAACAAAGTAAATATGCAGAAACAATCACTTTCCTTTATACCAGAAATGAATAAATGGGATGGAAACTCAAAATCATAACTCCATTAACATCAACCCACACAAAATAAAATGTCTTATAAAATATGTGCAGGATCTATATGAGGAAAAGTATAAAATTCTGATAAAAGTAATCAAAGAGTAAGAAGTGAGATAGTCCATGTTCATAGAAAAGAAGATTTAATATCAAGAGGTCCATTCACCCCAATTTGATCCATACAATACCAATCAAAATCCCACCAAGTTATTCTATGGGCATCAACAAACAGATTTTAAAGTTCTACAGAGAGATAAAATGTCCAGGATAGCCACCATAATACTTAGAAAAACAAAGTCAGAAGACTGAAATTATTCAGACATGGATAACTGCAATAGATAGAGCAGTAGTGGTCAACCTACAGGATACGTGCCAAAGTAGGCTGTTCCAATCACTGTAATCTCAGTTATTGTGTTTTTATTTCACTGTATGAGTTGACTTTTCTAAACCAAACCCTCAGTATTCAGGTTTAATTGCAGTTTGGGCACTCTGTGATAAATAAATGGCTTTTGGGTTGTAGTTTGGGCACTTGGTCTCTAAAAGTTTCACCATCACTGACCTAGAGTAATCAAGAGATGGTCAAAGAGTAGCCAGAAAGAGCAGTGTAGAAGAACAGAGATCCCAGAAACAGACCACCATAAACAGAGTCCATTTGTATCAGCAAATGAAGAAAAGTATTATGATGCAGTAGACCCTTTCAACAAATGTTGCTGGAACAACTGGTAATCCACATACAAAAATAATCCAGCACAAACTTCACAAAAATTAACTTATAATAGGACACGGGCATCAATGTAACAGTCATAAAAGTCCTAGAAAATGATATAGGAAAAACCTTAAATAACTTTTGATATGGTGATCACTTTTTAGATACAACAATGAAAGTATAATCCATGAAAAGAAGACTTGATTAGCTAAACTTAATTAAAATTTTAAAAACCTTCTGCACCATAAAAGGCATTATCTAGAGAATGGGAAGACAAGCTACAGACTAGGAAAAAATATTTGCAAAAACTATATCTGATAAATGACTGTCATTAAAAATACATTACAATCCAACATCTAGAAAAAGAACAGCCAATTACAAAAAGGAGCAAAATAAAGGAATGGATAACTCACCAAGGAAGACACACAAAAATCAAAATGGACGCATGAAAGATGTCCTGTCCCATATTTCACAAGTATTGCAAATTAAATAGCAAGGATATACCACTTAGAAAGGCCAAAATCCAAAATACTGAGATCACCAAGTGCTGGTGAGGATGTGGAGCAACAAGAACTCTTATTTATGAGAGCTGTGAAATGATATACCTGTTCTGAAAGGCTATTCAGCAGTGTCAAAAAAAAAAAAAAGAAGTATACATATTCCTACTACATAGTCCAGCAACTATGCTTCTTAGTTTTCAATCTAAAAATATGTTTACACAAAAGACCCTACACAAATGCTTACAGAAGTTTTCTTAATAATTTACAAAACTTGCAAGGAAACAAGATGCCCTTCAGTCAGCAACTGGATAAATAAACATCAAGACAATGAAATATTTCTCAGCACTAACAGGAAAAGAGTTATCAAGCCAGGAAAGGGGGTGGAGGAACCCTGAATACACATAATAAAGCAGAATGGGGAATTTGAAAATTTTGTATGATTCTAGCTACGGTATGTGGTATTTTGGAACAGGTAAGACTACGGAAATAGTAAAAAAAAAAAGATCAGTAGCTGTCAGAGATATGAGGGAAGAAAAAGGTTGACAGACAAAGCAGGAATGATTTTTAGGGCAGCTCCTGGTACCACACTGTAATGGTGGACAGAGTCCACACATTTGTCCAAACCCAGGGAATGCACACCAAGGACGAGCCCTAGTTAACTGTGGTTTTTAAGTGATAACAAGGCTCTTCAGTTGAGACAATTGTACCATCTGCTGAGCAATTTGATTCTTATTGTGGGAGAGGCCATGTGTGGGATGAGTTGAGGAGTATTTGGGAAATCTCTGCCCTCTACCCAGTTCTGTTATAAACCTAAAACTGCTTTCAAAATAAAGTCTATTTTTAAGTAGGGGAAAATGCAACCAGGTACAAACTAGTCTCTGTCTCTCATCATGATCACCAACACACATGCACAGACATGCACACACTATTTAAACACAGCAAAGCCTATGCTTGTCTCTCTCTCCAGCCACTCTCAGCCATGGCCATGTCCTCTCCACCTGGTACTTTTGAGCCACTGTGCTTAAATGACTCCCACGCGGCACCATAGCCCTGCTTCACTATCTCTGACCCAGTGTCCAGCTTGCGAGTCAACTTTTCCTACTGCTGCTCACCTGGCTGAGCCAGATGTGCTTTCACACTGCAGTGCAAACCAGAGCTCATGCCATGGCCCACACTTGCTGCTCTGCACACTCTTGCTTAGTTCTGTCTCTTTCACTGTCCTGAGTCAGATCAGGACTCAGGAGTGTGTCTAGGTATCTCCCACATTCAAGTGATAATAAGCCTCTCAAACAAGACAGATGCCAGAAGAAAGTGGGCTAGAACAGTGTGCTGGAAAGTGAGCTTCAGGAAATGTTTCCTGTTTCCATTATGTCCTCTTTAGTGACATTGCTTGCTATAAGCCTCAGTTTCCCTACTGTTAAAATGGGGAATAACAATAACCATAACTATGATTAATTCACTGGGTCACTGTGAGACTAGAATGAGTCAATGTGCATAAAGCTTATGTTTGTTAACAGGAAAAAAAACAGATTGGAGGAGGTGAGCTTCTGCGGGCTCCTTCTAAATGGCTTAGGCTTCCTCTGCTGCTCATAGCAACAGATGACATCGAAGCTTTGCTCTCCCATCTCTTTGCTTCCCATCACACTCAAAATAACAAAAGCTCCTTCTCTGTATTCTACATCTGTGCCCTCACCTCATCTCTCACTCTTGGTCCAGCCACTGCGGTCACCGAGCACATTCTTTCTCCTGCAGAGCCACAGGCCTCAAGCAACTCTTTCTAGGGCGCTTCTTTCCTCCTGTCCCTATCAGTGGTGCACCCTCACCACTCTGTCCTCCCCTGGAGTCTTCATTTTTCCCGGCACTCACCATTCCTTTACTGTTATCTTCTCCTTCTGGAATAAAAGCTCTGTGAATGTAGGGGATGGTCCACTGCTGTTCTCTTGGCCCTTAGAACTCCACATTGTGTACAGTGGACATTCAATAAACATGTTGGGTAAGTGAATGAATATATAAAATGATAAACCTCCTGATACAGTGAGAAAGAAGGGAAATTATCTTGGTTGCTTTTTTTTACCCTTTCTCTAATTCCTGTGACTCACCCTGTACCAACAACCATGATAGAAAGGCTAAAAGCTTTTGATCTGAGACTACCCATTCTACGTTTCCTTGAGCTCTGTGCCTTGGCTACCTCACCTGCGTGATGGACACAGTCCCAGCATCCATTTAAATGCTACTAGAGCAGTCAACCCAAGGGAAGCACTCATCACTAGGCCAGGCACGTGTAGTCCTCACCTGCATCACACACTCCACACAGTCCAGGAGCTTGTTGTCAGCCTCTGCCCTCTTCCTCCCAAATGTCAAGGACCTTATTCAACTCAGGGCTCCTTTTTTCATAGTCCACCATCCACACTCTTACCCACAGCCCCTTCTCCTAAGGATGGCTAGCTCCAAATAAAGGTTGTCAAACATTTTAAATTTATTAAATTGTCCAGTAAATGGGAATGCCCAAAGCTGAGAGCCAATCAGGATTATTCCAGAGTCTAAAAAAAAAAACCAGAAGGAAACCATGATTAGGGTTAAGAATATTGTGTTCCCTCTCCCACACAGCCATTATCTAAATCTTCACTTAATTGGCAGCCTTCAGTGCTGTCAGAACTGCATTCTGAGAAGTAGGAGAAGTTTTCAAACATTTATGCAGTGTTACATGCTTGGCTCAAAACGACTCGAGGGAAGAGAAATTCTTTCCACAAGAGATTTGGAGAACACCGTATCACTGGCACTGCAAGGGCTGGGAGGTTGACCTTGAACCAAATGAAAACAATGACAACAAAATTACTCAACCCAAACACATCATCTTGAGGGTAAGTCATGGAAACAGACCTACTGTCTTCCTACACACTCCAAGTGTTTTCCTCAAGGGCAAAAGTTGGTTCTTTGTGTCTCAATATTTTAGCTAAGTTCCTTCTTCTCTTCTCAGCATGAATCTTGGATACAGAGAAGATGTTTCTGGTGGTTTTGCATAATACAGGGAATCAACTTACAGGCCCACGTGTCTATCCAAGTAGTTCCAACCACTGGCTGGGCTAGAAGAAGCCTCTGATTTTTCTCTGTCCCTCTCAGCAGCCCTATATAGTATGGGATCAAGTCTCACTGTTTGCATTTTATCTCATGACCTGTATGACATGTACCCTTCCCCTCTCTCTGCGAGTAATGCAAAAGATTGCTAAGTGTCTCCCATTTTGGGGCCCTGCACAGGCACTGGCCTGTTGATTGTTGGGAAACCCATGTTTGGCAGTGTCACTGTGTTGCTTAAGAATCCCTGATAGCTTCTGTTCTCTGCCAGACAAGTCCAAACCCCTCATCCTGACACACCTGACCTCTCGCTCTGTGAATGCCGAGCCCCCTTCCTTCCCAAACTGTGCTCAGTCCCTACTCCAGCCACACACATTACTCAGGGCCCTCTCAAGTACCTTTTGCTACCTTCCTGTGTTCCAAGTCATTCTTTCTGCTGCTGGCACATCCTGTCCCATCTCCTAAGGGTCTAATTCCTTTGGACTTTACCTCCTCAAAAAGTCTTCCTGCTTCTTCACTCTTTCCTCAAGCACTTCCATCCTGCATTACCAAAGTACCTGAGGCTGAGCACACTTTCTGTCTTCCATTTAAACAGCAGAAAGGCACTAAAGAGTATGCAGACTCCAAGCATACAGTTCAATGTGTTCCACAAGGTGCTGTGTAAACTGCACTGAGAGCAGTAAGAAAACATTATCAGATCCTAAGAAGTCCCTGTCCCTACCTGCTTTGGGAGCACTTTGGAAAACAATGGTACCTGTCAAAGTTGATCCTCCAAAGGTGGTTGTTCCCAAACCTATTCACACTGCCTGGACAGCACTGGCTGCCTTGTAGGTTTCTCTTTCTGAGTCACATGATCCTGGTATCACAGAGTATGGCCGCTCTTTATCGCCAGCTTCTATCATGGAACTGGTACATAAATAATGAGGTAATGAAGGGGAAGAGAAATGAACACATACTCTTAGTCTATATAATGGCTTTTAATTTCCTTTACTCTGTACTTTGCAAAAAGGACTTCTCCAATTTGCAAACCAGTTGTGGAATGATTCTGGGAGTCTCACTGAAACTCACAAAAGAACATGTCCTCTAGAGATTTTCACAGGGGAGAAAAGGTTCTAGAAGGTCGCCCATTTTAATTAGAAAAACAGAATTCTAGGTAAAGCCAACCAGTTAAATAGGCTCAACAGCCAACGTCAGCAGCTACTGAGGCTTCCAGCATCTTCGCAGACTAGTTCATTTTCCAAGATCTGTGATTTTTAAATGAGGATTAGGATCAAAGGTCAACCTCACCCCCTGGAGCACAAACTAAATAAGGGCTGTAATCACATCACAGAGGGAACTTCAAAGGCCACATGTGGGGATGGCAACCACCTGTCTGTCTTCAGACCAGATGAATGACTTTCTGAGGCCATCAATCAGGAAACAAGGAAAAGGAGCAGCTGGTCCTTATTTAACCAAGCTCTTCTTATCTCCTCATAAACAGCAAGCACAATCCTGGCCCGGGTGAGAAAGAAACCTGAAATCTCCCAGATGCCTGCTTTTTCCTCTGCACCTTTCCAGAACCAGGGTCACTTGTGATGGCCCATAATGGCACAGCAGTGATGCTCTCCTGAAGCACAAGACTCTTCAGGGAAATGGAGACCCAGAGCTAGCATCTGATGTCTCCTTCCCAGAACCATGTCATATTGTGGTTGATGATCTTGGGAAGTGCTTGCAATGTTAAGTACATCCTAAAACCATGTTGTGATGGCTGTCACAGGCAGATGAAGGCAGCAACAAGTAGTTGGCCTGCAAAGTTGTTGCTTTCAAGATAGAAATTAGAACTGGTGATCTTAAGATGAAAGGTCCCAGGTTTTCCTGACTGGGTAGAGCCTGTCCAATATGAATTCTGTTTCCTTGCTCTTTCCTGGACTGAGCCATGCAGGATCCTGTTTCTAGTAGCCTGTCCAACCAACCTTCAGTACCAATATCATCCACCCTAAATTCTAAGGCCCAAACCAGATTACCCTCTTGCTTCCTCTACTTCACTTGGCATCTTTCCTCCTGTGGAAGGTGTTGCCATAGCAAATATGCAGACAAAAGCTGGAGGGCAGGTTGGGAAGAGGCAGCCTCAGCCCTGCTCCCTGCATCCTGAGCAGCTTTGTTCCACTGGTTTACTCAGTCTTCTCGTCAGTAAGCAGTCCTTCCCTGGTAGGATTGCTTCTGGGTTTGCAAAGCACACAGTAAATTCTTCCCAGGATCTGGCAGAATGAACTTGATGACAGCATGTATACCACCAGTATACTCTCCCAGTAAATCATGGCACAGGGTCAGGAGACCCTGTCTGGAAGATGGTTCTACCAACTGCTCACCTAAGACAACAGGTTCCCAGGGCTCAGTTTTCTTAACTGCAAAATGCCTTCCCCAACTCCTCAGAGTTAAACTATAAAGATGCTGGACATGAGTGTGCCCTGTACAATGTGAGCTTCTTAATGACCCAACGAATTTCATCATATTTAGACTTTTGAGTTAGACACTCTGTGTATAACTACTTAGCTTAGGGCCTCAGCACACAGATGATTTTCAATAAATGTTGCTTTTTTACTTAATTAATAGTCCCTAAATTAAAGTTATTAGAGCACAAATGATGAGCATCAAAGGAAATCAGACCAAGTCCTACTCTTGGGTGGACAACTCAAAATGCCACTGTCTCCCCCAGGCCCTTCCAGTCAGCAGGGGAATTGTGCCTAATAGGGGTGCTCTTTACAACTTCCTTGCCTCCCTCCAAAACCACACAGCAGATAAAGAGCAGCTAACAGATAAGATTCATTCCCACAGACACAGAAAACCCATTCTAGCCCAGCATAGCACACTCCAGTTTCACCCGTCTTTCTTGTTTCCTTTTTTAATTTTTCCAATTTAAATTGCTCCTGATCCTTCCCCACTGAACCTTTGCAGAGCCTGTACTGGTTCTTCTATGGACTGGAGTCTTAGGCCCCTCTGCTGCACATGCGCTAGATTGATTTTTACACCATGCAAAGTCAATCCTGGGCAGGTTATTTCTCTGATGGCTCAGCCTCTAAAAAAAGGCCTACTTGGTGTGTTACAAGATCGAGATCTTAAAGAGCAGGAGGGAGCAGCAGGATGAGCATGGAGGCAGCTTTCTGGAAGCCAAGGCTGAAAAGACGGGCAGACAGGGAGCACAGCAGACCAGAGACAGAGATGTTAAGTTGAACTTCTTTATCCCAATAGTAAAACATTTTGGGCCCAGCTAATCCTGAGCCAAAAGAGTCACACACGGTAGGGGTTGCACTCAGAAAGGCTAAGTGGCTGGGTTAATAAGGCTTTTAGGATTCCTCACGCCGAGTCTGCAGTACGCAGACTTCTCCAAGCATCAATTATAAGAGCATAAAACTTTCTAGAATGGAGAAAGGGCACTGAGTTCACGGCACTTGCTGGGATCTGATGGATCTTCATCCATCCCCTCCAAGACTTCCAGCTTCTCCTCCACCTTGCTCCCCAGCCACCCACCACTGACTGGTAAATACCTCACAACTTTGCGTAATGAACAGCTTCAGTTTATTACTGCTGCTGTTAAAGAACAAAAGAAGGTGAACTCCTAATACGCCTCATTTATTTCAAATTGTAGGTAAGTTTACAACGAATATCCTACATCTAGTGTTGTGCACAAAATCTATTTTCTCCAGTGAGATGGCCACTTTTGTTGGCAAGCAGTTAGGGCCTCCAGGTGTACTGGAATCCTAATGCATTCTTATGTGGCTGAGCCTCAGTTTCTGGAGCTATAGCCTGGGGCTATTTCTTGGGAAATGTATTGATTTCTGGTGATCAAATTCACAGGAATTGCTCAGATTCCACCTAGAGTGACTTAGCCGTTGCGTTAAGGATGTCAGTGTGCTTTAGTTCTCCTCCCCAGAGCCCCATGAATGCCACTGTCTTCTCGTTTACAAAGGAGGAGTCTGAGGCAGACAGCTATGAGATTTGCTAAGGCTATAGAGCACTGGAGTAGGTACACCCTTGCTCTTGACCAGTAACTGCTTACTTTGCTTTCAGCTTTTCTTGTTGTCTTCCTCTGCCTGCTCCCCTTCTCCCTCTTACATCACTCCTCTTTCCTAATGTTGCATCTGTTTCTTAGATTCACACTTGCTATTAAGCTTTTGTAGAACACGATCTGACCGTCATTTCATAAATTTCCCCCGTACTCTGCTGGTTGCTTAGGCCTCCACCCCACTTATTCCCATTCCCATTATTTGACTGCAATGGCTTTCTTAAATCCAGGATGCTTTCCACTGAATATAGCTGCTAATCCATCTTCCCATCATCCACCCATCCATCTAGCCATCTACTCATTTATCCATCCATCAGTCTTCCTGTCTATTCATCCTCCAATCCATCCATTCATCCATCCATTCATTCACCAGACCACCTATTATCCATCTTCCCATCTGCCCATCCTCCTCCATTTATCTAAGTTCATTTAACACCGATATAAGCTTAGCTCCCCTACAATAGTGGACAAGTGGTTTTACTTCTCTAATCTTCTGTCA
This sequence comes from Petromus typicus, assembly GCA_004026965.1. Lineage (NCBI taxonomy): Eukaryota > Metazoa > Chordata > Mammalia > Rodentia > Petromuridae > Petromus > Petromus typicus. The sequence continues at coordinate 66,518 of PVIR01000825.1, read as the reverse complement.
CTTCACTTGTAAAACAAGAAAATTAAAGGCATAGCAGTAGGACTACTGTTAGGCCTAAATGAGAGAACAGATGTAAAAAAACTTGGCTCAAAGATGTACTTAAAATATATTTGTTCCATCACTAATTTTCTCCCATTCAATAAGCCTTAAAATCTTGCTTCAATTCTGGCATTTCTCTCTTTTTTCCCTTCCCCATCAGATCATTACCATCAAGCCTCTAAAATGGGTCTTCCTTTTCCATATTCCCTATGACCTTCATTAGCTTGCAAGCTGGACTTCTTGCCTTGGGTCTGTCATGAGCAGATCCATCTTCCACACTGCTCCAGATTCATTTTTCTGATATATCATTTCCCACTACTTTATCCCATTCCCCCAAACCTACACTGGATTTCCACAACCTATTTAGGAGGGTTTTTGTCTTCTTTTGCTTTCTCAATTCTCTTATATTTTTCATTATAAATGTAATACAATTGCATCAATGGAGATTTATAAATGAGACAGAAGTCATTCAAAACCCCATTACATGAAGAAAAGTATAATTAAAATTTTGATATATTTCAGACTCTACCCTCTCTCCAATATATATAAATTTTTCTTTTGCATAGGAACAATCTTGCTGTACATACAACCTCCAGTCCAGGATTCATTTATTACTTATATGATGTTTCTATGCCATTATCATCTTCATAACCATCATCTTCAATGGCTGTGTACTATTCCACTGAGTCATTTAACCAGTTTGCATTTCTCAGAAATTTATCCAATTTGTAAAGCATTTAGAGTGCCAGGCGCATGAGAGTTATTAAATAAATGCTGGCTATTATCACTATTTCCAATTTAGGCTATCACATATAATGCATAGAAATTTTTTGTGCATCTTTTTCTGTACTTAGCTCTGTTTCTTTAACATTTCAGATATCTCATTGCTGCCCTGAAGGGCATTACTATTTTCATGACTTTCTACACTGACCAAAGAAGGCATCACTGGTTTCTCTTCTACCTCCAAGACCCTATGTCTTCTGGCCTTACCACAGAAGGCTGCGTCATCTTCCAAATGCAAGGATCTATACTATTTTTCTGATAGCTTTCTCTGACCACAGAATTGGTCCGTATGCAGACAACTCAGTGTCTCAAAAATCAATGCTAAGAGTGGACTTCAAACAATACCCACCAGACTTATGGCATAAAGTCTAGAGCTCACATGTCCCTCAGGTGGAATAACTCTGAAGCGCCATTTGCCTCCTGGCTCCCCAGGCCCTGGGAGAATTAAGCTCCTGAGTTCCACAGAAGTTTAGTGGCTGCAAACTGATCACAGCTCCCCACTTCCTGCCTTCCTTACCCACATTTTACATGGATCACTTCCCACATAAATTAACTGTACCCAGACCCTCTTCTCAGAGTCTGCTTGGGGCTCAGGGGACTCAGATTGAGACTGTGACATGGACAAGTTGCTAAAAACTATCTTCTTCTAAATACTGTCTGTTCACTTCCCATCTACCTAAAATACGCAAATTCTATTTTTTGAGGATTTATTGTTTGCTGACCTAGAGTGTACCAGTTTGTCCAGAATCCCTATCAGGTAGGTGTCTTGGACTGTGTCACTGAGGGTAATGTGTTAAGGGCTGGTTCCCACCTGGGGGCACGATGGGCTGGTGGTGGAACCTCTAGGAGGTGGGACCTGGTTGGAAATGGTAGTCCCCAGGGCATGCCTTTGCAGGGTAGGTTTTTTCCTAGAATCCTTCTCTCTCTCTCTCTCTCTCCCTCTCTCTCTCTCTCTCTCTCTCTCTGTCTCCTTCTCTCCCTCTCTCTCTCTGCCTCCTTCTCTCTCTCCCTCCTCACCCCTGCTATTTTCTGGCAGCCAAGAGGTGAACAGATTTACTCTGCCACATCCTTCCTGCCATGATGTTCTGCCCAACCCCAGGCCCAGAAACAGCAGAGTTAAGTAACCACAGACTGAAACCTCTGCAGTCATGAAATCAAATAAAGCTTTCTGCCTTTAAGTTGATTTTGTCATGTGTTTTGTCACAGCAATGGAAAGTTAACCCATCCTTAGTTCAAAGGTTGGTAACTGCGATGCAGAGAGCTTAAGCAACTTGCCCATGACCACAAAGCCCGACAGTGGCAAAGCTGGGATTCAAATTGTAATTCATTCTTCCCGGCTGGGTGTTCATGGTGTACTGCCAGGCAATACCCTGTAGCAATAGTAAAATTCTTTGGCTAAAATAACACTGATGCTATTAATAACTGCTGTTCCTATAACTGCGATCCAATTTCACACTGCATTCATGGTGGTGTCACTCAGAATGGTTCTTCACTGCCTTAGCACATGTTCTGAGTATATCTGCCTCAGATTTGGACCCTTACCTTCCTGGAGCTTGGAGTGCTATACCTTCCTTTCCTAACCAAGTTCTGTTTTGCCCTTCATGTACTTGATCCCCTAATGTTTTCTGCTTCTTCCCATGCCCGAAGCTGACACATGTAACTTTCTTGCCTCAGCTGCAGACGGGCAGAGTGACAAGAGCCACTTGAACAGAAGCATTTAGCACACTGCGTGCTTCATAGAAGGCAGGTAAGAAATGGCATCTGTTCATTCCATGGACATTTATTGTCTCTCCTTCCACTGTCATGTAGGCCTCCACTGCCTTCCACTTCTCTGCCCCACATTGAACAGACTGCTTCTAGTGGAGAAGCAGTCAGTCCTCAGCTCCTACCCCAGACTTGAGTACAGCTCCTTCCCACCTCTTGACCCAGGAAGCCAAGGACAGTCTCTCAGCTCTCCTCAATGAGGCTCACTTCCCCCACCATGAACATAAGGCCCTGGTTCTGGTCCATAAACAAGCCCTGGCTGCCTTTCCTGATGCACTGCACAAGGTTAATGGCTCTGTCACTTTGTATCTAAACATAAAGGAAAACTATAAACAATTAACCCAGGAGTAAGGACAAGGAGCAAATTCAAGGAATTCTGTTGGGAAGGTGCTCTGGGGATCCTGGGAAAGATAAAGAGTTGGAGAGTGATGAGTGCCAGATGTCAAGAGCAAGGTTCCTTCTGCGCCTTCAATCTAAGATTATCTTCTCCTTCCCATACTACTGGATTCTTAAGTTGAACCAGCCAAGAGGCATAAACATTTATGTAAATCTGGGAAAATCCTAAATCCTGATAGAATCTGCTCTCAAGAACACTGACAATTAGCATGCCAACTTTCTTCTCTTTCTTCCTTCTTCCCCCTGCCCTTTCAAAAGTCAGCCACAAACACCCTTCCCTTCATACAGTCTCTGCAGTGGCATTTGACACCAAAAATGCCTGAGCCAGATGGAAATAATAACCCAGATAGAGCTTAATCAATTTTACAAATCAGCAAAACAGAAGGGAAGGACCCTGGCTTTAATTCTAATGGGTCAAAGTTTCCTACAGCTCTGGACCACACAGGTTGCTTTTATGAGTGAAATAAACATGTCAACCAGTGTGATCAATAACGATGGGACTTAGGCCCCCAAATCCCTCAGTCCACACTCTGGCACTGCTATTGCCAGCTTCAAGCATATTAATTTATGCCTCAGTTTTCTAGTCTCTGTAGTGGGTGAGACAACAGAGCTCTGATGTGGAACAGCAGTTAATCCAAGTAGACCAGTGAACACTGCTCCTAATGGGTGATTGCACAAAGGGCCTTGTATGTGTAGGGTGGAGCACAGCAGAGCCCTGGGCTAGGGCTGCTCTGTCAAAGTTAGCTGCACTTATTTCTACCTAATAGCAATTTTATTGAGTCCTAATTAGCATAAAATAAAGCTCACCTTGTTAAAATATACAACTCGTAGGTTTGGTATGTTCACAGGGTTGTGCGATCAACACCACACTCTAGTTGTAAAACATTTTCTTTGTTTTCCGACTAAACCCCATACTCTTTAACAGTCACCCCTCTTTCCCCATTCCCACCCTAGGAAACTACTAATCTGCTCTGTCTTCATGAATTTGCCTGTTCTCACCAAGGCCATACAACTCATGGACCAGTACAGAATATGGCTTTTTTTGTCTGAAAACACCTGAGTTTGAGTCTCAGCACATGAGCTTCAAAGCCATGTGACTCCATAAGGTCTCCTGGAATTTCCGCATCTGTGAAATGGAATTAGAATCATACCAGGTGCCCCATGGAATCATTACAAGGACCAAGTGTGCTCATCGCAACATCTAAAATACTGAGGTGTACTCCTTGTTCGTAGCTCTTTGCAGACAACAACCACCATTCTTACTTTTCCTGCTGTTAATGTTTGCTCTTCCCGTAGCCTAGAGCATATGAATGGTGAGAGGAATCCAGAAAGCAGTAAACACAATGGAGGAATAGCTTGTGCCTTCCTCCTCAGTGCATGGCTTAGCAGGGAATGTATGATTAGGCACACCACTTAAATAACTACAATAGAGTCTTATCATATGCACATTTTAACTAATGTAAATCCAGCTCTTCCATCAAAAAAGAGAAGAAAAATGAACAATGTAAATACTGCAATTAAATGCTATAAAATTATATCTTGCATATATTCTTTATTATGCATTGTACATTACTGCATGCATTATACATTTTTCCATATTGATTATAGCACAGGGTTGCATACATAAAAGGATGCGTGCTGAACTTCCATGGACAACTTAAAAGATTTCAAGGTTAATGAAAATTCTATGTTTGCCTTAAACCCTAACTTTATAACCCAACCTCTGAGTAAAATTGAACTCTATTGTGTGTCAGCAATAACAATTCAGAATTATTCCAGATGAATTAAATCAACAACAACAATTCAGAATTGTTCTAGATGAATTAAACTACCCAACAAACAGCCCACTGGCTTGGGCATTAGTCTGCACTTGGCTTTGTTGACCAACACCCACTTGCTAAGCAGCTTGTCTTCCGCCTTTAACAAGATTGTACTCTCATTCTGAAACTTCACAGGAGCGCATAAAGGGTAGGAGAGAAGTGGAACTGGGTTAAGGAAATGTATGGAAATAATCTCTCACCCTATAGCCAATAGGCAGCACAGGAGGAGCTGTAGCTCTTGCCTGTCTGCCCATACCCTCTCCTGTTTCACCCTTCTTCATAGCACTCATTGCCGCCTGACAAATAATGTGTGTCCACCTACTCATTTTTCATGGTTCCTTTTCCAGCCAGTCCGTAAGCCTCGCCAGGGCAGGTGTTTGGTCTGTGCTGTTCACTACTGATCTCCCATTGCCCAAATACTCCATAATGTTCAGTGTTCAGCACTCAGTACTACTTGCTGATAAATGAAAGCGAGTGTTTAAAAATGCTACTTCTTCCCATATGCTATAACCCAAAACATCCCTAGTCCACTTATCTGATCTCAACTGTCTATTTATTAATGGTTTGGAAGTACTAGGGACACATTCTACCTCAAAGACCAGGCCTAAAGTTGCATTCTAGGGCTTTGGCACACTGGTACCATCTAGTGGGAAAGAGAATAACTGCAACTGGGTGCATAACCAAAATCAGGTTTAAAAAGCCTCTACCAGCTTTCCTGTGTATTAGTTTCACTCAGGAAGTCTCCAGAACAGAATGCCAGTGGCAGCTGGACTCTCATAAGCTTCTGCCCTGGTACTCTGAGCACCTTCCCTGCCTCTTGTCTTTTCTGTTCAAGACCCCTCCAAAGCCAGGGCTATTCCTCTAACTACACAGCCCGAGCAGGGAAACACAGGCACACTGGTGGGACGGAGGCAGGGTTTACTGCTATTGACAGAAGATAGGTACAAGCTATATACACCCTAACCATCCGTCCCACAGAGGGACCATTCTGAAATGAGTTTTACTTAGTTCTGTAGGGCTCCAGCGACAATGAGCCCTGCTTTCCCAAAGCAGTGACCAACTCAGTGACACATTCTCTACTGGCTCCCCTTCCTTCTCCCTCATCTTATTTTTTCTCCCCTTCCTAACCCTCGGATCATCTCTCCAGTAGCATCCTGTATCCAACACTATGTTTCTATCACTCTTTTGGGAAACAACACAAGACTCAGGGTTTAACACAAATATACTTCTGGGTATCAAAAAAAAAAAGATTTAAGAATTTCACTCCACACAATTAATTAAAAAGCCAGAATTATCACTTATTTTACAGCTGGTTGATAATTATGTTTCATACTTGACTATTGCCAACCTTACCTTGGCTAAAGTTAATACTATACAAGTAATCCAGGATATGTGACACTTAAGACAGTGCAATTCTCATAGCAACAAAAGCTAATGAAAGTGCTTGGTCTCCTTCCCTGTTCTCTGTCTATTCTGCCTTTTCCTAGTTTACTCAACCTAGGAGAGGCTAATAGTGTCAATCAGGGCCAACAAACCTTACTAAGGGCCAAATCCAGCTCTGCCTGTTTTGAAAATAAAATTTTATCATGAAAAGCCCCACCTATTTCTTTATATATTTCTGTGGCAGGTTGTATGTTATACTGACAGAGATGAATGGTTGTAATGGTGTCTGTATATTTATCATATGGCCTTTAACTTCCACTCAAAGTATCTAACCCTAGTTTAAGTCATCAGTTGCTATATTTTTGGACTCCCACAAGTAAAATTTCACCAAAAATAGAAATTAAGGTACTCAAGAAAAGAAAGAAAGCTGTTCTGGAATAACAACTAAATTTCAAGTTAGATTCTACCCACCTGTGACTCATTGTACATCTATGTGTCTTGATATGTCCATGGATGATTATGCCTTGTTTCTTATGGACTGAAGAAAACACAACAGAGAGCAGAATCACAGGCCTAGACAGGGTTATTCTTTGGCACTTGGAGGACGTCACCATCCAACTGTGAGTGGTAGGTATGTCTGCAGCTGCAGAGAAACCATGGCTGTGCTGCATCCTGGCCTCTGTGTGACCCCTCACTGTGTGGCACATAGCAAGGGGGTGGTGTTTGACCCTGGTCAAAGGCACAGATTCAAGGCAAGGGGCACAGAGACCTAGCTAGGGCTACGGTAGAAAGTCCAGGTTTCAGGTCTACCTTTAGAGAACAGAAACTAAACAGAAAGAGGCCATCCCAAACAGTCACTTTGATTTCAGTGGAGCCAGAGGGCAAAACAGACAAAGGAAGAATTGCTATATAATTGGAGGGAGGAAAAAGGATGTGGAGAAGGATCCCTTTGTATACTAGAATGACGTCAAAGGGTAAATGAACATGCACAGGAATCAAAAATGTGCGATTCAAACCTTGATCTCCATTCTCAGTGGCTGAGTGACCTTGGGCAGCTGAATAAGTCACTCATAACTTCTCTTCTCTATCTATAAAATCAAGATGAGAACAGCTAATTCTAAGGTAAGGACTTGAGATAAAGTATGCAACAGATTCATGGCTGCTACAGTAAAAGGTACTTATTTCAAGGTACTTAAATAATAATAAGTGCTTACAGCACTAGCACACACATATATGCAGGCCTACACACTCACACACACTGCTAGGTAAAGTTTCCTGGGACCAGCTGCTGGGCAGATACATTGTAAAGACAAGATCTCATAAGATCAAATGATTTTATGAGGCATAAAATCCTTAGGGAAATAGTCTTTGGGAACCTGCCAATACAAGAATTTCCCTAGGAGCAAACTTTACCGTTTTAGTGTTTGTACATTTTCAGATACATAGTAATTTCCACTCTTAAGTCAGATCCTGAGGGCCAAGGCCACGTGGTACCATCAGACCCCATCAGTGTGTAAAAATTAATACAGTTGACATCTCTTGAGCACTTAGATGCTAGTTATGGAATGGTGTCAATGACACACATTCAATCCTCATAAAAAACCTATAGGGTATGTATAGATATGTCTTCTCCTTACTTGTTTAAACTAAAGAGGAACAAAAGAAGGAGGAAATAAAGTAACTTATCTGAGGTCACATGGCGTGCAAATGGCGGGTCAGGATTCAAGCCCACTTCTCAAAGCAGGGAGTCACCCCAGGACCCAGCCCTGGTCCCTAGTGTACAGGAGCCTTTTAGTTGCAGGTTGGAGCCATTTAGTTGCATATTGTTATACTTTTAGGAATCTTCCAGGTTGTTAGATTGAAATTCCGATGGTGTAAGTATTTATACCACAGAAATTGGTAAACACCATGCATCAGGTAGCAGGTGTGTCTTGGTTTGGGTTTTCTGTTTGTTGATTTGCTTATTTTTTAAAAAATGCTTTTTAAGAGCAAGCCAGTTGTTAGACACTTACCAGCACACCACTGCCTGGTCCCTGTTTGAATACTGCACTACTGTGCTAGAAGCTAAGAGTCACCACAGCTACACCTGACATGCTGAAACAAGGCTTGTTAGCATTCACAGGGTGATTGCAGAAAGTAGTAGATCATTATTTGCTTCATGTAAGAAATATTTCTAGTGCTGCTGATTGAATGTTCAAGAAACGATTAAAGGGCTTAGCAATGTTTCTCTCAAATATCTTTTTCATGAAAAGACTCCAGGATTGGTTAATTACAAAGGCTGCACATCAGTCACCCTGGGCAAGAGTGCTTCCAGGCCTGCAGCCCCGTTCTGAGAACTGTAAAGTGGCTCCAGGGCCTCTCCCAGGAGCTCCCACACCTGCCCAGCACACTGTGGACTCTGCCCTTTAGCAGATGTCAAACACTGGGGTCTTGTTTGGGCAAGCAGTTCCAGTTCTGCCAACTGGAAGAACAAGGCTCCAGCAGGTACCCTCAGCCTTTCTGTGCCTCACCCTGCCATCTCCCACACTGCCAGGATCCAAGCCCTGTCAGACTCTATCTAACCACCCCTCAAATTGTCCTCAGAGGATTTGTCAGTTTCTCTCATCTGTACTACAACACCCCAAGTCTAGATTATAGTGAGCACAGACTTACACAAGCATATTCCTTCCATTTGTACAATTGCTACACTGCAGCTGGAGTGACCTTTCAAAGTGGAAATCACATTGTGTGCCTCCATACTTGCCTTGTGACCTTCAATGGCTTCAGGTCGCTCTAGCAGATACACCCAAATCCTTGTGCCCTGGCTTCCCCATCCACTACCTCCTGGGCTGGGCTGCATCTCCTCTTGCACAGAGCTTTCACTGGGCTGCACCTTCTCCCTAGACTACTTTTCCCATCCATACTTCTAGTCAATCTTTGTAAATACTATTCCTCCTCTATATATTTGAACTTGGAATCCTCCTATATCCTTCATCCTTCATCCGGATCAGATGCCATTCTTATATTCATTCCTTCATTCATTCATTCATTCATTTATGTTTGCTGAGTGCCTTCTAAGTGCCAGGCATTACTCTAAACAGATCAGATGTAATGTGCCATAGTGAGACATATATTTCAGTGAGGAAAAAGAAAAAGAGCAGATGATCACAGTACATAAAACAGCATGGCCTCACTCAGCTGTGTTTCTTTCTTTTACACAGTTGTTTCAGTTTTACATTGTTCAGTAGCTGATTCTGCTCCCCTTTCCAGGCCGAGCCCCAGAAGTATGGACATGGAGGACTCTGCCTATTGCCAGGACCCCAAACACAATGATGATGCCTGGAACACAGAAGGTCCTCGTGGTAGAGATCACAGATATCCCAGGTGAATTCCTTCACAGTCAAGTTACTTGAGTGTTGGGGTTCCTGAGGGGCAGTCCCTAATGGTTGAACCTTTACCCTACCCCTTCAAGAAGCCTCTTTGCACCCTCTTTGGTTGTGCTTTTGAGTTAGAACAGAGGTCAGTTAATTTTTCCTATAAAGAGCCAGAGAGTCAATATTTTAGACCTTGGGGGCCAGACAATCTATTTAATACAAAGCAATTCTAACAGTTATGTAAATAAATCAGCATGACCATGATCCAACAAAACTATTTATAAGAACAGGCTACAGGTAAGAAGTAGCCCCATGAGCCATAATTTACAACACCTGGGTTAGATAACCCCACATGCCTCACAACTTATATCAGTTAAGAGTGAGCCTCTCTGTCCTGAGTTCCTCTGACAGAGTCCAGCAACACCCTAAAGACTCTATCAATCCATAGAACCAGAGATTATCTCAGAAGCTCAAGCTTCCAGCGTTTGCAGCTACCACCTCCTTCCTATAGTTTATAACACAAAAAAAGTTCCCTGCCACCTCCAGGAAGGAGACCCTGGCCTGGGGACCCTGTGAGGCAGAGCTGAGAGCTTCCACATTCCCTCCCCAGTCTCCTAGCTCCTCTAGAGGCTGAGCTCATTTCCGGGCCCTGCTCAGGCATATGGCAGAGCTGCTTTTGGCTGAGCAGCTGCTGCCCCCACCCCAGCACAGCCTGTGCTCAGCAGGGAGACACAGGGTCTTTGTGCCTCTGCTGCAGATAGGGTGACACTCATTGGTGTCTTTTGCATCAAACATGACATGTTGGAACCTGCCTAGTGCTAACACTAATTTTCAAGAATTTGACTTATGTTGGCAACTAGCAGTGGAAAAAAGTCACTTATTTTCCAGATGTGTACATAGTTATATTTACCCTGATCTTTGGGGTCTGTAGCTATGGAAAACAAGAGTCATCTGAGATTTACCTGCTGGTAAGAGACAAGGTAGAACCCAGCATTCACAGAGACATAGAGCATTAATTCAAAACTAACACTGTGTGGAGAAACATAGTCACACAAGGTGGGGCTCAGACTGCCTGGAAAGGGAGGCACAATCCGATCCCAGGCCAGGAGCCAAATACTCTCAGCATCCTGTGCAGACTTCTCACAAATTTCCACAATAAGGGGAATGAATGGAGAGACAGGATCCCAGCAAGTGCCCGCTAAGGTGCCGCCTGATATTAGCCCACCTTATGTTCTCTAGGGTGCACTTTTGTTTCATTCATTTTTATTTTGACTTTTACTTGGCCCAGCCTCACTCTGTGGGACTAGTTTCTCCTTACCATTCTCTTTATTTTCCCTGTCTCAAATAAACATGAAATGTTGCTATTACTGTGCTCTCTTCATTCAGTTCTTTGGTCCAAATTAAAAGAACCTGGAAGCCACCTCCAGAAAGAGATGCCAGCACTCTCAAACTCTGTACAATGGTGGGTACGAACTGCTAAAAATCAAGTTTAAAAACCACACTAACTGCAGAGTACATTCCTGGTGACAGTACCATATGCATAAGACCACAACCTGGGGTGACAAAGCTATGATGTAACATCTTCCTCAAGATACATCTTCCTGAAGATTAGTCCAGCACTCCACAGCCCCTGCAAGGCTAGTTACAGTAGGTTTCTGTGGTGCTCTAAAGAAGCCTGTCCTCTGAGGGAGTGACGCTTACAATGATCACGCCCAAACCCCTGCGCTGAAGGGGACTAACGTCCTCAACAGGACACCAGGGCACCAGGGCCTATGCAACATCCCACTAGACACTGAGCCCTTTGGCTGCCAACACACCACAGAGTTCACCAGCCTCTGAGGTACTAGGCTCACACCGACTCAGGTCTGTACAGCGTTCCCTGTCATGTGGTCCTTGCACGTGAAGCCATGTACAACAGCACCCACAGTTCTCAGGGAAAGGCGAAGTCTTAATGGTGCTATTCCAGAGCATGGTGGAGTAAAGTTCAATCACTGGGGTCACAGAGGACAAACCCTTTCTTTTTCAAATAGCCTATCATGAGAGGCTCACTCTTAACTGATATGATACCTTGCTGTATCAGTCTGATTTGGCCTCATAATTTATGAAAGCAAAAGGCTTATAGGGCAAGTGAGTAAACTCAATGCATCCCATATACTGAGTATAGTATCTTAGGAGTAGTGAGGACTATGGCAAAATACTGTACAGAGACACATGCTATCTGAGGGGGACAGTAGTCACTCGGTTCCAGGCAGGTAAGGCCCAGTGGATCTAGAACTGCAAGGAAAAAGAGCAAGACTAAACAATGCCCATCCATGGGTGCAGTTGGCCTGTCACTGCTCCTCTGCAAGGTCCTCAGAAGACACACTTACAGCAGTGTGAAAGATTAACAGTAAGCAGATGACCGAAGATCTATTCTACTACACCAAAGGGAGGGCCATCCTCCAGAGGTCCCAGGTCATTCAGCTTTCCAAGTCGAGAATGCTGTCCTTCTTTTTCTCTATCCTTCCCTTAGCTGCTTCTCAGAACAAGATGACCTTACTTCCCATCCTGAGGACACAGGAATTCTGCAGTCCAGTCAGTTTCTGTGGCTGCAGAAGTGACTGGCCACAGGGAATTGCCTTGGCAGCATCACTCAGGAGGGCAGATCTTTTGGGCATGTGGACACCTTGCTGACAGCTAAATGGAAATGATGCCCAAACCACTGGTCACTTAATTCGATTCTGGCTAACTGATTATTGTAATAGGATGACAGATGGATATTTCTGCCTCCTTTTCAACTAGTGTTGGAGGGTGGAGCTTCTGGTCCTGACTCACTCTTCTGAGTAATCACCTAATAGGGAAGATTATCTCTGCACAGGCAGAACTGTTCCTGCCTCTTGGCTGTCCAAAGAACAAAACCAGGTCCAACCAAAGGCAAATGACAGGAAATCTCAGGACTTCCTCACATTCCACGTTGCATTGTCTGCAAAGGTCTTTGAAATTTTCCTTACTCTAATAGTCTGAGGGGATTCAGGGTGAAGAATAAAATAGAACAGAAGCAATTACAGTAGGAAAAAACAAAGAAATCAGTTAAAAAGGACAGTACTTCTCATTTGGGGGAGCTTATGGCAACTAATCTGGAGTAAAAAGAATGGCATTCTTTTCATTGGAGCTACTGCACTGAAGTTCTTTAAAACATGAGCTGTAAATTCAAAATTTGTAATGCTGTGGATGGAGCCCTCTTCTGGAGAAAACTTTCAACAGGTATTAAAACAAGGTCAAAACACAAAATGAAAACACACACACATACACCAGATGCAGAAATACTTTGGATTATTTGGATGATTGGACTGTCAAGCACGTGTGAACTGAACCCTACTTTGGCTTCTCCTTACCTCCCCAAAAAGAAATTATTTGGAGTCCCCCAAGTAACTGTGTTTGTGGAAGCAAAGGAAGAACCTAGCCCTGCTTTTGCTCAAAGACAGAATTTCAGGATGAAGCTCAGCTACCACATCCAAATGCTGGTTCTTTCACACAATGAGGTTTTGAGTATATTCATTTGTTGGGCGATTTCACTGAAACATGCACTATGACAGTGTTCTCAGAAAGGAACAGATTTTACTTAATGTAACGTACAAGAACCAAAGAAAGGACAAGGAAGATGGGAGGGAAGCAGGCCAGGGGAGATCAGCGCAGAGCTTTAGATGGAAGCTTGCAACATGGAACCCAAATCACATCTTCAACCCTGAAGTTTACTGGATCTATTTTGGAACTTCCAAAGAAGTATTCAGACATGTGAACTCTACAATTTTTATCACTATTGCCATCTGCATCTGTTTCCTCAGTGCTCTTGAAATCTAACAGATGACCACTCTTAAAACATATCAAGCTGAAACTATCCTGAAAGCCACACAGCCTCATTTAAAGTTCTGAACATCGAGAGTCTTACACAAGAGAGAACTCCCCGGTTTGTATACAGTCTCAGAATTCCATGGAACATTTTTAGGCACTCCCCAGGGACTGCTCTCCAACCTGAACCACTCCCTGAAATCCTAATTCTTGGCCGACTACTCATGCACTGCTGAAACTTTGGGTTAGCTGTGAGGGCTACCCAGTGGGAGTAGGAGGGATCCTATTTACAGTGGAATTTCTAGCTCATGTCTCTTAATTTGTGTCACATTCACTACTGTAGCCACATTCCAGGGCCACTTCTCAGCTGGTCTTTCCCTAAACAAGCCAAGAGAGAAAAAAGATGACTGCTGCTTAACTTTGCCAGTTTCCAGCCATTGTTGCTTAGAATTCCTCATCTCCTGCCCAAATGCCAAAAACACCAGCAACCCCGCCAAAAAGCTTACAGAGACTGATGGCTCCAAAGCCAGACCCAGGGTCTCACAACTGTGGTGGAAAAACACACACAGGCTCGCCTGAGCACCACCAGGGCAGAGTGACTAATTTATTACATTGTTTTTCCCTTTCTTCTTCCCCTTCTCTGCCTCAGGAAAGTTTTGTTTTTCTCTGGTTGACTCAAAGGCTCCAAGACTTTCCCCACTTTTCTTTATGATACACAGAGCTGTGCTCTTGAGCCTCTTGCTGGTGATTGTACCCGCACGATTTCCTAGAGAGGTGCTATTGCTACCAGGATATCAATTACTGTCCTGATGTGGACATTTGCTCTGATCATGTGTAACAGTTGAAGAGAAAAATAAGTGCCTCAGGGCAGGCAATTCAACTCCTGTTCTAAAGCAACTGAGTGAGCCTTCAGAAACCACCTGTGCCAGCCAGACCTGGGGGAGGAGATATGCAGAAGCTTTCACTAGGGCACCGTGCGCCAGGTCCTATGTGTGAGGATCTTGACAGCTGTCACTCCCTCCAACTTGCTCTACGGGAGGCATCATTTCAAGCAAGTTCTGGAATCCCAACAGAGGTGGAAACACTCCAGGTAAAGTCCTGTCAAGGTAACATTCACGACAGCGGCCAGAGTGGCTGACCTGTGTAAATTCATTATCTAGGGCACCCTGTGAATATTGCAGCCCTACCCAGAAGCCTCAGAAAGGCAGTGGATTGTTTCACAGAGGAGCACCTGGAAGTTGCTCCTGGAAGAGAGGTGAAGTAACTTGCGTGCGGAGGAACCACTGGCAAAGGGCAGGAAGGATCTGCCCGGACCTTCCATCCGAGGCATGCCCTGAACCGTCTCACTACAATATGTGTACGACATAAAGCCACGGTTTGGGGGTTCAGAAGGTTTGGAAAAGTGAGGCAGAGCTGCAGCCCACCAGGGACCTCAAGAAAATCTCCATGGTAGGAGGGAAGCTGCAACTAACTGGTCTCGTGTGGAGCAGCCCACTCAGGGTGGAAGTGAGCAACCAGGCACCATCATCCACAGATCCCTCCTTGGGTCCTTTCCATGGTCATGGCGCTCTGGGATACAAGTCCATTTCCAGACTCACCCAGCACTGACCCAGAAGCAGTCGCCCCTTTCAAGACTGCCCTGAGTCTCCTCACACCTGCCTGGGACCCCGCGCTCCTGCCCCTGCTGACCCAAGCAGGCACATGTGCCTCTTCCTCTGGTATCCAGGCGGAAGCCTTGGCCACAACTCAGCTCCATTCCAAGCGGCCCGCGGCACTCCCTGTCCCCTTCCGGCTCCTGCCTGGCCCTGCCTTTTACTCACCCACCCACTTGTAGGCTGCCAGCCCACTCTGGGAACCAGAGGATGCCAAGGAGGCCCGCCAGGGACTGGGGCAGAGTGCTCTCAGGCCACAGGCCCTGAGTAGGTTAGGTGTGCCTCACAGCCGCCAGCACCTCGGGCCTGGCCTCTAGCGCCGCTTCCCAGCCCAGAAACTTGCCCGGATCCGTGAGATGCTGAGCTGCTGCGGAGGGCCGGTCTCCCACGCCCCTCTCAGGCTGGCCCGCGGCCCCCACTACCCGCCACAGCGCTTGGAGGGTTAACGAGGCAGCTGCAGCCCGGGTGGGCAAGGCTTGAACTTTTCTCTGCGCTCCGCACCCGCCCTCCCTGGGAAGGCAACGCAGCCTGAGCTCGGGCCGCAGCTCCAGCTGGCTGGACAATGGGGGACAGGGGGCTGGGGCCTGCGCCCCGGCGCGGACCGAGCTCTGGCCCTTCCGGGCTCCAGGCTGAGCGCACAGAAGACCCCAGCGGGCGCGGTCGGCGCCGGCGCCTTTGAGCGACAGCAGCAGCCGGGCTGCGGCGCTCCGCTCCCGGAGGCGCCTTCCAGCTCGCTGCGGGCTGGGCGAGGGGACTCGCGCCCCGGGAAGTCCACGATGCCAGCTCGGCCTCTCCAGCCGGGCAGCCCGCGACCCGGACCGAGCGGCGCTTCCGCCACCGAGGCGCTGGGCTCGGGGAAAACACGACTCCTCGGAGTCGCCTCCAACTGAGTCTTTCACCAATGCATGAGCCTCCGGTGGAGGTGGACCAAAGTTACCCCACTTGATGTAGGCGAGGATGGCGCCCCTGCGTACAAAAAAGGGGTCTCGGAGCTCTCCTTCCCTCGGAACACACACACACACACACACACACACACACACACACACACACACACACACACGAGTCTGAGTGGGGAGCCAGGGACTCTCGGGTCGGCCAGGCGGCGACTGCTCTCCCCTGGAGCCCGGGGCTGCCTTCCCAGCCGCGCCCGGGGTCCCCAGCCTCCCTCCGAACGCCCCTGGCAGAGCCGTGCTGGCGATCAGAGCGCTGTGGCTCAGCTTTCCTACCTGGGACAGCAGAACGCACAGGACGAGCGGAGTTCTCGGCTGCATTTTGCCCGACTAGAAGCGCCCGGCGGCGTTTTCATTCATGCACGAGGCGGCACTGAGCATATTTTCCGTGGGAGCCAGGCTTTGAGGAGAGGCTCTGCCTCGCCAGCCAGCCAACTTCCCAAATAGATCAGCGGCAGCATCACGAAAGCATTGGGTAGAGGCTGATGACCAGGACCAATGGCTTTACAAGACGGATTTCTTCATAAAGCTCCCTCGCTTTGCATGGCAGATGCGGGCGAGCACCGCGCGGAGGACGAGCCCCTCCGAGGTGGCGGCGTGGTGGGTTTTTTTTTTTGGACTGTGGGCCCCGGCCTCACAAATCACGCTGGGCAATGCCAGCCTACTCCACTTTCCAGAGAACAGAATTACACAGAATTGCACCGGGACCGGCGGCCACTTGCAGCCTAGTGCAAAGAGATTCTCTTTATTAAAATGTTAATAAGATCCACTTTATTTCCAATAAATCAAATAAAATGACCCCAGCAGTTCCAGCTCTTTCTACACCGGGAAAGCCTTGGCAGTGGACTTCTTTATCCTTTTCTCCCCCCCCCCCCTCGGCGTGGCCCAAGCCACGACAGTATTCGGTGTCCCTCTGCCATCTCACAAATCATGAAGAGGACAGATCAATTCCATCTTGCAGGGAAAATCCATCAAAGAGCCATAGATTTTATTAACTGCTCAGGTGAGAGTCTACAGGGCCACCTACTCCTCAAATGTACAGCAAAGCCGGGGCGCGACCCCAAGAGGAAACAAATGTTTATTTCCCTGCATAGATGTGACCTCTCAGACACTAGGTTACCTCCTGGGACTCAAAACACAAGTAGCCACGACTCAAGGAGTTTTACAAGTAAGTGCTCTGGGATTAAGGGCAAGAGGCCTGCTTTCCCCAATAGTAATCTAAGAATGAATAATAAAGATATAATCCTTTTCCTGCAGCTTCCTTCTGAAAAGGATTTAAAGTATTTTACAAAAATGGCACTTATGCAGCCAAAAGTGAAGATCTAAACCAGAGAAAATGTTCAAGAAATTGAACTGCTGACTCTAAACTGAAAAGGATTTATTATAATTGGGATACGAGCTTCCTGGTGGCCAAAGCAAATTGTGAGCTGGTCAGTCACATAGTTCTTGTTTGAGAAATGTGTGTACAATGTCATCCAACACGATGCCTCCAGCACTAAATACCAGAATGAATGTATTGTGTGACATCCATTACAACAGAACACTGAGCAATGGATCGTGCCCAGGTCCAGAGGGTTAGGGCTGTCTGCCAACACCTGGCACAGGGCCTGGGACATGGAGACAGTGATTAGTGTGTGTTAAAGGAATAGATAGCTAGACTTAATCAAGAAGTGGTGGGAGGTGAGGAGGCACCAAGAATCGGAGCCCCTGCCTCAGCTCAACCCACAATCCTGCCACTGACTAGCAAGTTACTCAAACTCTCTGTGCCTCTATTTGCCCACAGATGAAATGAAAATACAAGTAGCATTCAACTCCTAAGTGTGTGATGGGGATTTAAGTGACCAAAGAATCCACTTGACAAATGTAAACCGCTTTGCTTTTTGATTCTTTCACTATCTGCCTTTGGTCACACGTTCATCTCACGTGGGCCCTGGTGATAAGTGACTACATTAGCCAGTGCTGAGGCAACAGACAGCAATGCTGGCAAAATGACGCCCAGAAGAGCCTGGAAAGGCTGCATCTCTGCTACCTCTAGTCTTTTCCTTGCATAAGTATGGCCATCTGCCCTGAGCCTGTAAGAAAATCTTTGACAGATGACATGCCAGATGATGAGCCATGTGTTTGGATACCCATACTTGTATCCATGTTGCCCACTGACAAGAGGAAAGCAGAGTACTGGGGAGTCAAACAGGCTATCCCAAAACATCCTTATTTTTCTCTATTCTAGGGAAGGAGCCGTCTTTCCAATCAGTGGACAGGTGAACTGACACTATGGATCCACAGACACAAAGATGGGGAGAAAGCAGGGACCACTCAGCAGGTGACCAATGACAGTGCAGGTCTGACTCAATTTCCACAAGCAACAGCTTGATCGAGGGAAGTACTTCTCAGAGTAGGGAACGTCCAAGGCCACACTTAAAGGCCAATGCAGGATCATGAACTGGCAATTCTGCTGCCCTTCCCCACAGTCTCCTGTTCCATTATCATCAAGCAAACATGTACAGTTCTCCCTTCTGGGGAGACAGGGGTTACAACTGCCTGACCCCTTGGTTTGGAGTGGGACCCAATGATAAATCTAGCCAAAGATCTGCAAGCAGAAGTGACACATTTCTCTTCGAGGCTGGAGCATTTTGCTGCCAGTGTGAGACAGGCTGGTTTCCCTGGTAATAGGTACCAAGGTGCAGATTTGTGCAAGTGGCTTGGTGGGGAGGGTGTTCTCAGGATCTACATTTGCCAGAGAGCAAGGAAGGCATGCTGGCAGAGGGTGAGTTGGAGATGGAGCAGTGGCACCCCCGGGGGCTAAGGATTCACCAGGTCCTGATCCACTGGCAGGGGAGGAGCACCAGCCACGTGCACCTGATTCCAGGAGACATGCCCCAGGCTTCATCATAGACAAGGTTCAAAGGGCTAGAAGGAGTCGATGTGAGGAGTCTGCTGAGGCATGGACTCCCACCTCTGCAAGCCCACAAGGTCTTGAACCCTCCAAGCACCTCAAGTTAGGAAGGTAGAGAAAGGTCTGTCAGCATGATGAGGCCTAGCTTCAAATCTCTAGACTGATTACATTGAGCAAGTTGCTTTTATGCCAGGGCCTCAGTTTCTCACCAATAAAATGGGAATACTAATCTTTCAAGGATTGTTAGAAAGACTGGTGCTACTTCCCCCTCTACCCCAACTGCCCTCTGTACTCCCATAACAGAATGGGAACTTAGCCAGAAAATATGAGATCAGGGTTTGATCAACAAAGACAGGAGAAAAAATTAATTCCATTCCATTGATGAAAGACTTCTGGGAGTAAATCCACTTACGTGTGTGTTGCCTGATTTTTCCTGCAGCCCTCTAAGGGAATCTTTTGGCTGATGAATTAATCAATGGTGGCAAATAAATTCTGAATCTGAAAGCCACTCTCTGCCTGTCCCCACTCCCCACTCCCTCCTCCAGGCCCATCAAGCCCAGGCTGCTCTCATGGCCATGAGTTCCCTCAGAAGCTGCACATGTCCTTATACACCCTGCAGGTCCATACACCCTGCCACACCCACCTTCCTGGCTTTGGAGCTGGATGGTCCAGTGCCTCCTGTGAGCACCCACAGGTGAAACCAGTTTCTCCCATGGGCTGATGTGGATGAGGCCATTCCAAATAGCGTGGAAGTGGCCGTGTGGGTACATGCAGGTGAGCAAGGATGTGGGTGGGTGTAGAGCCCAGCAGAAAGAAGCTCCTCAGACTGCACAAGCCTTCTGCAGGCATCATGGTGCAGGAATGAGCATTTATCTAGAACAGTGGCAAACAAGACAGGTACCCTCAGAGCCAAAACAGCTCCCAGTTGTGCGACAGGAGTGCGCTTTGGTAGTGAGAAGGGAAGTCCATGCCACGCAGTGAACAACAGGCCTTAGTGCCTACAGCATAACACCCACAGGACCACCATCCCCCAGGCCTGCTTGGCCCCCAAAGTGCTAGCCAAAAGTAGCATCTCTGCCCCCTGTTAAAGCCACAAGCTGCGGTATGTGTCGCATAGCACCCTGTGTCAGGACCTCATACTATATGCCACCTCTGGCAACTCTGCCTCAGTTCTTCACTCAAAACTGCATCTGTGTACTTGGTCTTGGCCTTGGGTGGACTTCTGTGAGTGGGAAACAAGGAGGAAGTGATAGCATGTCACCTACACATCCAAGGCATCAAAGACTCTGCTGCCTCAGCTTGATCTCATGAGGGCCTCACCAAACCCTGAATGGGGGACCTGCAGGCCATCTTGCTGGTCCTTAGAAAGAGGAGCCCCCAACCTAAGGCCCACAGATTTCTGAGCAAACTCATCAGGGCCCTGCCCAGCCCACATGTACGTGAGCTACGACTGCATCACTGTTCTAAGTCTTGGGGCAGCTTGTTATGCAGTGACAGCCAACCAGCAGTTACACTGGTGGGCTTGTTCTGTCTTTGCCTCTGGAATATGAGCTTCATTTCTGTCTTTTGCAGCTGTGAACTCACCCTCTAGATGAGAGTCTGTGGTGTGGCAGGTGTTTAGCAGCCTCATTCAGAAAGAGAATGACTGGTTTCTGTGCTGGAAACTCTCAGTCTCAGCCTCTTATGAGGCAAGGTCTTCTTGGGATGGTCTTGACCTAGGACCAAACAGCACAGAGCAGCTTCAGTGGCTAGAGAGAGTTTGTTGGTGCTTAAAGAGCATTTGTGGCAGATATATGGGGTGTGTACTCTTGTGAATTTTGTCATTGTCTAAAGAGCATGAATACTCAAGAATAAGACAGAAAACACTTGTTGGTCTTTTTAGGTTCTATCCTAATATCACATCCTCTATGAACATGTTTAGTACAGCCAGGACTTCTGTAGCAGTAGTAAAGAGGAAAGCACCATGAGTTTTAGGTCATTTCTATTGAAATGTCCTGTCTTGAGGACTTTAGTTCTCCCTTAAGAGCAAGATTGGACATTCAGACACCAACTTTATCTGCAAATGAGAAGCAGTTAAAACCCCCCTCTAGGTGTCTCCCTTAGCCAGAATTAGTGGCTGGGGTGATTTCTACACAGAGAACCATCACAGCATCATGTGGCAGAGCAGTTGCTTTCAGAGTACAGTCCCCAGGGTGCCCCATTAGTGTCACCTAGGAAAGACAAATCCTCAGGGCTCCCCAGACTCACGGATTAGAAACGTCAGGTGGGGTTCAGCATTCTGTTTTGCAAGTCTTCAAAAAACATAATTTAAGAACTGTTCCTCCAGAGAATTTTCCACAACCCACAATTGTTCATTCATTCATTCATTCATTCATTAGGAAATATTCAAAAACCATCTATACTATATTAGCCACTGAAGTAAGCAACAGGGAAAGAAGTAATAAGATGATGCTTTGTGTATGTAGGGAAACAGGATTCAGAGAAAGACTGTATCCTATTATGAGGCACTACAGAAGGTGCTAAGGGAACTCAAGGTAGCCAGAGCTCCAGGGTTCATGTTGGAGAGGAAGCCAGGGCTCCACTGCGATTGGTTCCATGATGTTCAAAATCACTGTGGATCTCCACTTGACAGAAGTGTTATTCTCTGTATCTGAGGAGGATGAGAAGCTAAATAAGTGTAAAAGAATGCTCATAATGCAACAGTTCCTTTTAAATGAATTTAAATTTATTCTTCACAATCCCATCTAGGCTAGTTACAAAATGGCTGTGGGGGGGGTGACTAGGCAGGCAATGAAGAACACCAGGAAGGGGTCGCTGCCCAGAGGATGGCAGCAGACAAGTCCACACAGTTTAGGGGTCCAGAGTAAACGACAGCCTTGGCAAGAATAATAAGACCAGGAAGTCTTTTCCCCAGATTTCTGACCTCAGCATGGTGTGGGCCTGAGTGTGGCAGTGATCCTTGCCGCCCAGCACAGCACATGGCACAGAGCCTAGTCTGTGTGAGGATGAGTGAATGAAAGCCTCACTTCTGAGGGTGTTAGATTAGCTCTGAGGGCCAGTTCTTCATTCTTCTAGCATCTGATCATAGCATCTCATCAGAAGTGGAGAGAATTTCCTCATCTTTGACATCAGGCTGGCACACATGGCTTATGTTGGCAAACAAGTGAGACAGAGGTGACAACGTGCAGTTAGGAGGCCTCGTGAGTTTCTCTCTGCTCTCTCACCCTCCACCATCTGCATAGAAAGAGCATGCCCTGGCCGTGTGCCTGCTCACAACAGGATGAAAAACACGCCGCTGAGCCAGCCCAGCCCAGATGTGCTGTGGAGGCAGAATGGTCCGGCTCAGATCAGATCAGCGAAGCCCAGCCAATACACAGATCCATCGGCAGACATGCTCCTCACCAAAAATCAGAGATTATTGCAAGGTCTGTTATCCAGAAGCAGACAGATATACAGGTCCTTTTCTTGGGATTCTGGGTAGATCAGGGAAGGGGATGAAACCTGAACACTTACACCCAGCGTAGATATTTACATGGGCATGACCAACACCTAATATTCTTAATAGTTATAAATTCAGTTCCCTGATAATCTCTCAGGGCGCCAAACGGCCATATGTGCTCACCCACCTAATCCACACTGGCTGTACCCTGCAAATTTCCAGGTTCCCTTTGAACACTAATTGCAAAGCTACTAAATCCCTCTCTCTCTGGCTGTTCTTCTTACACCAGCATGATTGTAAGGCCATCACTTAACAATTACTTGGGGAAATTTATTTACAATGCAATGCAGATCTGTGAATGCTTGTCGTGGATACATTCACTCACAAGGCAATCCAAATCTGCCAATGCCTCTAGCAGATAAAATTGTTCTGTTCCTATAAAAAGAAATCCACTGGGTTAATGGTTTCTATGGTCTTTCATGAATAGACCAAGGTCAAGGCCACCACAATGAGTTAGGGAAAATTAATCTGTGGAAGCAAGTTAAGCACAGAAAACTACATTTTAATGATTGTGAATGTGTGACTACAGCCGGGATTCAACCAGAAGAGAGACAGAAAAGGCAAGTCTAAGATGCTTGTTTTGTAACCCTCACTTCTGTTGATTTTAAATGACTGGGGTGTGATTTCCTTAAGGCAAATGCAAGGCCTGCCTCTCTCACTTGGATGCTCACTGCCCGCATGGTGCCCGGCACTGAGACAACAAACACAACAGGGGTGTATCTACCGAGGAGTGCAGGTGCCTGGGCAAAGCCTTCCTGCGCCCTGCCAGCCAGTGATCGAAATGCCTGCATTCACTGCCGAGGAAGAAGCTGACTGCCAGCACCCCTCTGGCTTCTCTGCAGTCCTCATATAGCAGTGCTTCTCAAAGTGTGCCCCACGATGTGCCCCATTCTACCTCATGCAAACGTTAACTTTCTATACTGCTCCCATTCTAGTATATAAAACTATGAGTGGGTGTGTCTTTATCTACAAAATTTTCCTTTAGCACATGACAGAAATAGGAAGATTGCCATAGCTCCCAAGGTCTTACAAAACTATCTCCTCCCTTCTTTCCTAAATTCACTCCATTTTCATTTCCCACTTTGCTGATTGCACTCTGCTTTTCTCTCAACCTTATCTGTGCCAAGCTCTTCCCTACCCCTGGGCCTTTGCATATCCTAGTTTCTCCATGTGGAATATTTTCTTTCCCAGTTCTAGGCCTTCTCATCGCCCTGGAATCCATTTGCATGTCATCTCTTCAGAAGAGGAACTGTCCCCCACCATGTCATCATTCACTAATTTATTTCCCTACTCATGTCCCCCTTGGGACTTTCTATCATTCCTTACTATTCCATCGTTGTTAACTTCCTGATGTTCCCCCCCCCTCAGGAGATTACAAGGTCCATTATGATAACCCAGTGTCTGTTTCTTAATCGTCTTCTCCAGAATCTAGAATCACAAGTGCTTGCACTTCACAAGAACTTGATAATCTATTTATTAGGAAATAAAGGAATGGATGATCATGTGATCAAGAGTAGAGCAGATGAGTGGTGCTGTCTAAATGAATTAATCTTGTCAGGAATATGAAGCAGCCCAGAAGTTGATAACTGCCAGGCTCTGCCAAGAAGTCACCCTGCAGATGTCTGTCCAGGAGTAAGTGTGCATGGCTGAGAGGCTCCTGTTGTATAAAACATAAAATGGAGGATCCAGAACCTAAGAGAGAGCCTGTGGATCCTCCTTGCCAAGACCAATCCTCTGTGGACTGTGGGAAAGGCCTTGGGTAAACTGAGGGCCCTTCCAAAGAATCAGGAGAGGCTGAGGTAAACCAGTGCACACCCAAGCAACATGAGGTGGAGTGTTTTCAGCAGGATTTTCTTTGTCTTGACAGGTCTGCAATGCATCTAAGCCTTTCCACAGGGCCAACTTCCTGTTCATGAAAAGAATCTATTAATTCATAGTCCCCTACAGACTCTGAAAACCATGGAGAATAAGGACAGAAGACAAAGATCCTTATGCTTGTCATGGAGCCAAGTGGGTAAAAGAGAGGTCTGAGCACATTCCCAGAAGGTGTTCCTGGCCATTATTATTCTCCGGGACTTCAAGTGGTTGTTCAGTTTCAGCAAGCATGGTTCATTCACAAGCCCCCAAACCATCACTGTCTTAACAGACAGTAGAATGGGACAATCATTCATTCACTCATTCAACAACTGTTTTAGTAACAAGAAACAGGAAATATTTTTCTGGAATCGAGCTAATTAATCATAGTTGCCTATCTTTCCCAACTTCCCAGTCTGGCTCCACATTGTTGCCAGGATAATTCTAAATTCATTCAATAATGATCTCCTATGATTTGAGTACCCTTTCAGCAGTGAAAAGCAGCAATCTCCTGTCTGTCCTTTGATATCTGTAGGAAGCCTTAAACGGCTTCTCTGTGCCTTTAGGTTAAAGTCCAAATGGATGATCTTGTGCCAGACAGCAGACAGATAGGCTTGGTGGCTGTCTACATGAATCACTCCCTTTGGGAATATGATGTTGCTTGGCATTTAATTCCACGTATATGGATCCTTAAACTACTTTTAGAGAAAATCCTTCCAACAGAATGTAAGCACCAGCCACACAGAACATGCTACCATCCTCCCTCGCCACGTCCTGCATGACCACTTCATTATTCTCAGGACCTCTCCATTTGCTGCTTTCTTGGAAACTCCCCACTACCTTCTCCTGTACCAGCCTCGGTTGAGTTGGTGGACATTTATTACCTCCAAATAAATGTGTGTAGTCATTATATATCACAACATACAGGAAAATAATAAGAAAGAACCACCATTACTGCCCTGTCCTCTAGGGAGCTGTCCCTTAACAACCTAGCTGGGTTAAAGCACATTTTATTCATTACTGGAGTTCCTTTTGAGTACCTGAAACAAGGAACCAAGTCTGAGCTCATCTACATCTTAAGTAAGTTCATTTCCTAGAACATAGGTGACTTCAAAATAATATGTCTTAATGAGTGTATACATGAAAAGTAGTAGCACGCTGTCGCATTTACTAAGTGTGAAGCCCTTAGTCAGGTGCGTTACACTCATGTGTTCCTCATCAAATCCCCACCAGCTCCTTATAGTATATGGGTGTCTCCTTTCACTGAGGACAAGTTGCCTACACAGAAGCAAAGGGACCGAGTGCAGGACCTGGGAGTTAGAGCATCTGGACTCTGGCCTGACCCTCGCCTTTCTATGCCATCAAGGAGAAAGGATCCCTGCTGGCTAAACCCTGGCTTCCTTGCTTGTGATAAATAAGCACAACCCATAGAGTCCAGAAGCCCAGGCTAAGACCCTGCCCTGTCACCCACAGAGCCAGACTGGGTGCTCTACTTAACTCGTTGCTTCCAACCACTGTGCCACATGGTGGAATAACTACAGACATGATAACTGATGTTAGCTCAGAATTAACTGAGAGAAGATCATTTCATCTTAAAATTTACTGTTGTGCCATTAAAAAAAATATTGTAATTTATTATTATTACTTACTATAATTAATCAATAATCAAGATTCATTGATAATGTGCCAGCTACAGATCTGGGTTTTACATGTTGGGTTGTTTGGTACTTCTGACAACAAAGAGGCCACATTTATTGTTCACTCTCCTCACTTTAAAAGGAGTAAACTGAGGCAGACAGCTGGTGGAAAAGGGGCCTCAGTGCAAATATTCTGAGTCTCACAGTCAAACTCTTGGCCAGCTTGCCATGCTGCTTCTCCTCACCTGGTAAGGATGTACACCCATGCCCCTATCCTAGCAAGAGGGCTCACTGCTATCTGTGTCCCAGATGCCCCTTTAGTAGAACAGGCTGGTAGTTTCCCTAGAGCAGGTGGCTGAATATCAAATGACATGGTTCATGTAATATACACTGTCCCTGTGTGGTGAGAGGGTAGGAGCAGTTATTGTGCAGTTCCCTTCCAATCCTCATGCTCCAACTTAAGGGCCTTTGTCACCCAGCAACATAAGAAGGAAAAGGTATCTTAGGAGAGAAGAGGAACTACCAAGGATTCAGAAACAGAAATGCAAGGGCAGAACTGGTCACAGACCCATGTTGTGGACTACCTACTACACAGAAGCTTCCACATATTTTTATTTCAGCCAGTCCTGTTGAGTCTAAGATGGGGTACATTTGAACAGTAGTAACCTGTCACAAGATGGCGAAACTCTAGTGAACGCAAGAAGCATAGTCAGAGAGCCATGGGCCTGACCACATGATTTTGCTGCCTTTTAAATAGAAGCAGAGATCCTGTGTGCACACTTGGTGGAGCCTCCCAGTTATAGCTGTCATTGTCAGTTTCCTCACTGTGGTCAGAAGGAAGCTGGATTGTCACGGAAGATGGATGCACCTTATCCAACAAGGATGTCACTCAGAGGTATCAGAACTGGGCATTCTATGTGCCAGGCAGAGCTGGGCATCTTGCAGGCCTGTCTTGCCACCCTCCAGAAGCTCGGGTCATTGTTGCTGTCATCACAGTACACTGTTGCTACACTCATGCTGATAAGATGGGGCAGGCACCTATTATCACTCGGCTCTGACCACAAATACAACAGTCGGCAGAATAATGACGTGCTTATTTTTTTTTTAATTTATTCAACCTCTCAATACTTAAGAAGTCTTGACTATTCTTCTCTGTGTTCCAAGAACCATCCCAGGAAATAGTCAGAAATAGAGTAGCAAAGAATACAGATGAAAATCCCAGACTTCAGGGAACTTACATCCTAGTTGGGGGAATGGTGAGTGAAGAATAACCAATATAAAAAAAATGAGGCAGGGTCAAATGATGGCAGGAGAATTGCAGGCAGGAAAGGAGGAGAAGGCTCTGGGAAGAGAATTGGAATCCCAAGGCTGCTAGGGTTCATCCTGTGGTGACTCCGGGGCGGCCATGATCCTATACACCGTGCATGGATCACCCCACTAAGTCCCTCCAGTCTCCCTGTGAGGTAAGCCCCACCATCAACCTCGATTTGCAGAGGAGACAGTGCTTTGCCCAAGGTCACATTGCAAATGAAAGGCTATGGGAGTCCAAGTGTCTGGTTCCTGCAGTTCCTCCTTAGCCAGCCCAACTACACAACAACCTTGGCAAAGGGTGGCCTGGTTGGATGTGCACAGGCCAGGTGGTCCCCTCGCACCTCTGCTCCCTTCTGCCTTTTTAGCCCTCTTCTTCCCAACATCACAGCCACCTCCAGCTCCGGGGGCCCTTAAGTCTGGCCCTCCCTGGGGGCCACTTCCTGCAGCTGCCTAGCTCTTTGTTCTTGGTTCTTCACCTCCACTCCATTCCATGTCCTCCTGCACTTCTCTCATTCTGTAAGAGGATGAAGTACTAGATTAAAATTTTCTCTGCATCAAGGCAAAGCATCAGGATAAACAGAGGGACAGAGAACTCCATTCTGCTCCCATCCTCACATTTCTGATGAAACAACAGAGTGTAAGAATAACTGTAGGATCTGAGTTTGGATTTGAATTCAGGACTGTTTGACTTTCACTGTTAATTTCAGAGAACAGCTTTGTGCTAGGCAGAAAATAGGTGCTCATTTAACTACTACTTTAAAGAATGAAGGGATGGATAAATTCATGAACAAATGCCTGCAGAATGGGCAGATTCACAAAATCAGAAGCCAAGAAAACAGTAAGGGCAGCCTGAGCATGAAAGTGCTCCAAGGACCAGTGCAATGTGCCTGATACTCAGCCTTGGAAACACCCAAGACCAAAGAGCTTTCACCAGAACCACTGTAAATGAGTCAGCAATATCATTGCCTTGCTTTTCTTTGCAGTTCTATGAGGGTCTCTTGCAGCTTTTCTCCTTCTGCAGACAAGGGCAAGTGAGGATAGGAGATACCATTTGGGAAGACACCTGCTCAAGCAGGGCCAGCTCTGGCTCGGAGCAGTGTGCCCCTAGGAACGGCAGAAAAACAGAGATGGCGGGGAAGGGACTGCGGCTAATCGCTCACACCGTGACTTTACCAGCTTCTAATCGCCTAATAGCAGGGCACATAATTGGCAGAAAAGATTGCCCTGGCCTTTACACGTGTGTCCGCAATTACTTTTCAAACTGGGGTGATAAGTGGCATGATTGGTTTCCTTCCGCAGCTTCCGCTCCTTGGAGACAGAGGCCTTTCTCCTGAAGCTGCGGTTGGTGCTGTGGGTCACAAACAGAGCAGTCCCTGGCAAATGTATGTCTTTTCTCAAGAGCAATAAATCCCCCAGCTCCTTGCTGTGGTCTGACCTCATCTCCTGCCTCTGCTTTGCACCCTCTGCTTCACACCAGTGTCTGCTGAGCCCCCACCACTCCCAGCTTGTCCATGTCACTGCAGCCCTCTGCCTCCAACTCCACAAGTTCACTAGAGGTCTCTGCTTGTGTGCTACCTCCCCAGAGAAGCCCTCCCTGGACACTTTACTGCACATATCCTTCTGCTAGCCTCAGCTCCAGGAAAGTCACTATTTCCTTTAGTTACTTCTCTTTGTGTTGCATAGCACACTATGATGCTGCACATAGCCAGTGTCTCTTGCTTGCTTGTTTATGGCCCAGTCCTGACTGGGACTGGGACCCTATGGCAAGCCTTGCTCTTCGCTGCATGTCCAGGCTCCAGCAGAGGACCTGCTCCAGCACAAACACTCAGCAAACAACAGTAAGAGGGTACAGCCAAGAGGCAACAGAGGGGAAAGCCAAGCAGTACAGACACAATGAGACATGTGCTCTCTGAGTGCATGAAGCAAGGAGACAGCACAGACCTGTGTGGGGTTTACCTCCTGGCTCTATCACACAGCCCCTCTCCTTATATCACTGTCACACCAATCTGAGCCACAGTTTCATATCAGTCAAGTGGGGATAAAAGCAGTAGCTCCCTCAGTTGTGAGAACTAAATGAGACAATGATTACACAGCACATTATTCCTCATCTGCTATAAATAATAATAGCTACTTGATAAGCAATGATTTCCCTTTAGCATTTGTTTGTGTGGTGAGTGGGAAAGAGCAGGGGATGTGTTACCTGAGCACCTGCTACATGGCAGGCTTCCCACTGGATATTTTTACCCACATGAACTTATTCCTCACAGCAATGTTTTTTTTTAAATCTCTAATTATATATACTTAAGGTACACAATATGATGATTCAATGTATATATACACACTCTGAAATAATCATCACAATCAAGATAATTAACATATTCTCCATATCACAGAGTTGTCTGTGCACATGCACGTGTATGTGTGATAAGAACAGTCAAGATCCTCCAATTCTGGTGTGCATTTCAGTACTCTCTTCACTGTATAATACCTGAGCTCTCCAGAACTGACTAATCTTTATCCCCAAAACTTTGAACTCTGTGGCCAACATCTCCCCATGTCCCCCTCCCCAGCCCCTGGCTGCTATTCTGCTCTCTGCTTCTATCCTTTTGACGACTTTAGATTCACATATAAGTGAGATCAGAAGATATTTATGTTTCTGTGTCTGATTTATTTCATTTGTCTCTTCTAGGAATTTATGCAAAGAAATTGCATTCAGTCTCTCAAAGTGATATCTGCACTGCTACCTTTATTTCAGCATAATGTACAAAAGCCAGGTTATGGAAACAACCTAGGTGTCCATCAGTAGATAAAAAGATGAAGAAAATGTGGCACATACGTGCAATAAAACACTAGTTAGTCTAGAAAGAAAGTTTTATAGTCTGAGACAACTGGAATGGACCCTCACAGTGGTCATGAGAAATAGCAAGGCTAAGCCTGACCCTAGATGAGGAAACAGGGCCCCGGAGCTTGATGCTCACTCCCTTAGTCCCTACATGACAGATACGGACTTCTTCACCAGGGGCTCCACCTCCTCATCGTGCTGCCTTGCTTCTCTTGATAATGACGGCCAATCACAGGAATCAAGCAGGACATGAACACACAGCCCACGGTCACCAAATAGTTAGACTGAGACACAAAATCTACATGTTGTCCAGTTTTTATGACCGCTCATACAGAGAAGGATAACTTTTGGGTAGGTTACCAGGTAAAAGATAGGACATTCATTCAAATGTGAATTTCAGATGAACAAAAATAAGTTTTAATATTGTTTGTCACAATTATTGCATACTTATAATACCTTAATTTTTGCTTTGATTAATGTGACAAGCTTAACATAAGATTTTTTATAGCCCACCAATGTACGTACATTGGTGATTGGCCAACTCATAGAGATGGAGAATTGCTGTAGTTATTCTGGGTTATTTGTAGTTATTTTTAATCTCCTCTAAGATAATGACCCTCCCCAGCCACAGGGACAGGCCCCAGCACCACACTATGGTCCTTCCTGCCTGGGTAGGAAAACCCCGTATTCTTGACCAACCCAACTCTCTTGCTAAGAATCTGAACCAAGAAGCACAGAGAGGGAAGATGGGAGCTGACTCAACACTGCATGGATTAAGCCCATACATTCCTCACACTGGTCTTTCTTTCTTCTTTTTCTTTTGTTTGTATTACTTTAGTTTGGTCTGGTTTGGTCTAGTTACTTCAAGTGGGATTTTAGCTTTTGCAACCACATTTGTCTTGATCAGGTCATACTCCTCCTGCAGCATTTGATCTGCCTATGAGAACTATAAAAATGACCCACATTTTTGAATGCCTGGATAAAGGCATCACTTCACTTTTTAAAATTCTCTAATGTTATTTATTTCTCCAACTGATTGCATTTTATTTGCAATCAGAAAAAAATACTATTGAGAGGCTCAGCTTACTGAAAAGGTAACAAGACTTAATGTCTTGAAAATAACAGTAATTCCAAGTGTCATCAGCTTTGATAGGTGTCCTCCATCTCAGCTTCATGTACCAGCTGGTTGCATGCGCAGAAAAGGGAAGAGAACAGAGCTTCCACACTTGGCTGCCAGAATCCTTCCTTGCCTAATGTCTCTGGCCTCATCCTGGACCAGCTAAAAGATTTTCTTTATGCCCCTGTGAGATATAAGAAAGCAGAATCCTGTCATCACAGAATTCCTAAGAACAGGGTCTGAAGACCCCAGAATGATAGAGAATTGCTGACCCCAGTCACAGAGGCTTAATAGTCCCTCTAAAAATATGAGCAGCATCATTTGCAGTGGCCGTCAGGTCACTCAGCTCCTGATCCCTATGGACTGGCTTTTGTTTTTGTTCTCGCTCTGGGGATGATCCATAGTCAACCGCAGTTCATCTCACATCTTCCAAAACTTAAGAATCTCAGGGTATGCGAGAGTCAGAGGGTCTGACTCTGCTGAACCCACCACACAGCCCTTTTATGGATCCCCATGGCTGCACTCCATTGGACAAATGCTGTCATACTCTAATAAATCTTGCATGCTTTATAGGACAGACACTGGGACTTTTTTCAAAGCTACTTTTTCCATATGCTTTTCCAAAAGCCTCTTGACATTTGATAATTTATAGACAGTAGCACCTTCCTCTCCCCTGCTGAGCATAGTAAGGCTTCATCTCCCCACTTTGAATGTCACAGACCCCGCCTCTGTGATGGCTGCAAGGACATGTTCACAATCTTTTGGTTGTTTTGATGGACTTTTGAAAGCCTGTCCCCTGATGGGGTCCATGCTGGACAGCAGAAGCCCAAGGCCCTCATAGTGAGCATCTCCCACTCTTTTCCTCCTTCATACCTGTACTGTAGGTCAAATCCTCTACATTTTTTTTCAAAAAGCAAAGTGAAATAGAAACTAATCTTTCTTTTGCACAACTAGCAACCATAGGAAGCACTATAGAACAGATGGCATTCTGTGTATTTCTGTCGGTCTGTCTGTCTGTCTCTCTCTTTCCCTCTCTCTCTTCCTCTCTCTCTCTCTCTCTCTCTCTCTCTCTCTCTCTCTCTCTCCTTCCTTCCTTCTTTTCTCCCCTCTAGTGAAGGTCTTGCAGTATTCAGGCTGGCCTTGAACTGGTGGCAGTCCTCTGCCTCAGCATTCTGAGTGCTGGGCACACAGGCATGTGCCACTATCCACATCTTGGACTCTATATATTTCATCCCTTATCCAAGTAAAATATCCTAATATGTACAGTCCTGCAACCTGTGGCACAAGAAGGATCAGCTTCACTGCACAGAAGTGAAGCTTCACTTCACAGCCTCAAGTTCGGGTTAGGTGACCATGGCTTCACAGCACATTGGTGGCAAAGCTGGAATCAATTACCTAAATCCTTGCCCACCAGAGAAGCTTCTTGGGGAAGGTGACATGAAGGGTGCAAAGGCTAGCAGAGGAAATGCCTTCTGCTCTTTGCCAGGCAGGGCTCAGGCGGTGGCACCCTTTACTGATTTCAGAGAGCTGAGTGCAATAATGGTTTGCACTTATCAGTCCCCATTCATCTCCCTGGCCCCCTGTGACATTCATTATCAAAAACACAGGCAGTAGGGAAGGAAGGACAGGAGCAAGAAGGTGAAGAATGCACAGGCGCCCTTTACAGTATTAACAGCTTTCTTTTCCATTTATAATAAATTCTGTTAAAAGCCTATGCTGGGAGTGTAAGAAAGTGGAGCATGAGGAACAAAGGCAAACATCTACTTTATTTGTGTAACAAAGGCTCATGGGAGAAGCTAGCTTTGGCATAACAAGGCGGCTCTTCTCCACGATGCTGCAGCACAAGAGAATTCAAAAGAGCTTACAGGAAAGACACAGGATTATTCCAGAGCCTTGGTTGGTTTAAGGAGCAGACTCTTGACAGTCTGTACCAGAGCAAGGGCTAGAGGGGCAGAGAAGGGTTTCTTCATAAGAGCAGAGAAAGCACAGGTCCTTCACCCCCAGTAGCCCAGAATAGCAAGCAAAGGGGCCAGAGAGGTATCCAGAGAGGCAACTTATTAAAATGACCTGAAAGTCTTGGTCCCCAGTAAAATTTCAAGTGGCTTGTCTTTTCTTGGCCACATGACATCATAAGGCAACTTCTCACATCTCAATACACTGGAGGGCCGAAGAGCTGGGTCATGGTGAGAGAGGCATCTTTCACGACTGCAGGCAGCCAGAAATGACAAGAAGACCGTGTGCTCACCTTCTACACATCGTCTAGAAGAAGCTTCCTGAAGATGACTAGGATGTCTAGTGCTTCCTCTCTCATGTCTGTGAGAAGACCTAGGTCAACAGAATCATAGGAAAGGCCCAGAACTTGGTGGGGTGAGCACATCAGAGCCTTTCCAAGTTTAATGAGCTGCCTGGGGACTCAGTGAAATATAGAGCCCAGAGCTGAGATTCTGTTTTTAACAAGTTCTCAAGTGTTGCTGACAGTACCAGTCAAGGTACCATATGCTGAGTAATAAGGTAATAGGCCTGTGTTTACTGTGCTATAAAATGAGTTGTGATTAATAATGATCAGGTTTTGTGGGGGGGGGTTTTGTACCAGGGATCAAACTCAGGACCTTGCGCTTGCAAGGCAGGTGCCATGCCACTGAGCTAAATCCCTGCCCCTAATGCTTAATAGTTTGAATGGTTAATACAACAGCATCTTCCCTCTTTCATCACCAAGACGAACTAAACATGGTTTCTAAACCTGAGGGTAACCTGTCACCACCCTACCTACGTAGTTAATATTTCCTGTGTCCTCAGTACCTCTCCCAAACACATTTCAATTCCAAGAAAACATGCTGTAGGGCAGTAAAGGCAGGGGCAGAGTGTGGGCCATCAGGGCATCTAGATGATTTTTCTCCCCATAATTTGAATGGCAGGGAAGAAGTTCAAGTCTATAATCCCATATCCAAATCCATTTCCCATTTCACTCTTGCTCTAACTGTAATGAGATTAAAACCTTTATCTGTGCAAATTTAATAGCTCCTCTCCTCCCTAACTCAGGCAGAGCTTTCAAGCATCATAGAAAACAAGAGAACTGCTCTGGGCAGGAGATGGAGTCCTGGGCTGGGAGAGTGCCAGGAAGCTTGCCATGTAGGGTTCTGGACATCAGGAGGAAAGATAATTTAACCAAGGTGATGAATTCTGCCACCACTATGGGACCTGAAAGCAGACGTTAGCACCAGATGCTTGCTCTTTTGGAGAAGGTTAGCTGCTCTGTGCTGCAGAAAACCACAAAAGATGCTCTACTGTTGGTCTTCTCTAGAACAGACAACCCCTTCCTGGGATACAGAGCAAGCCAGGGCTGCCAGGGAGTTAATGATCCAAGAAGAGCCAACTCTCTAATATCACATAAGCTCTGGTGAACAGAGCCTTCCCTATCCCTGTCCTCCTGTGAGACAACTGGGCAGGGCGGTAGCTGGACCTTTCCTAGTTGGAGTGGGGTCAGTCACTCAGAGAGGCAACAAATTCATCAAGACACCAGAGCTACTTCTTTCTTTTCCTTGTGGTAAAAATTTCCTGAGGACACTGGGAGAAATCATCATAATCTCAATAGTTTAAAACACCGGAAATACATTGCGACACATTTCTG
Source organism: Petromus typicus (assembly GCA_004026965.1). Lineage (NCBI taxonomy): Eukaryota > Metazoa > Chordata > Mammalia > Rodentia > Petromuridae > Petromus > Petromus typicus. The sequence goes on along the minus strand of PVIR01000825.1, from coordinate 31,769 downwards.
GAGGTCACTAGTCCAGACACAAGTTAAGGTATCAGCCAGGTGGTTCTTGCTCTGGTGGACCAAGAGTAGGATCTTGCAACTTTTTATGGCTGCTGGAATTCCTGAACTTGTGAAGATGTCCCGTCAATCTCTGTCACTTTGGTGTTGCCCCTTCTCCCTTCCTGGGTCTGATCTCCCTTTGCCTCCCTTGTATGAGGAGCTGGTTGGTTACATTTTGAACTCACCTAAATAATCTGGATCCCCTCCCCATCCCAAAAGCCTTAACTGTCACAGGTCTCAGGGATTAAGTCACGAACGTCTTCTGAGGAACCCTTCTGTACCCTATCACACCTCTCTCCCCCCATTCCTCCACTGGAGCTTCCTGAAACCATTTCCCCAGTAAATTCCTTGCACCCAAATCCTAGTCTTCAGCTCTGTTGCTGGAGATCCAAACAAAGACAACCCTTTTAATAGTCAAGAACATTAGGAATGATTGCACTTTCCATTAGTATTAGACTTTGGAAAAGATGAGGCCACATAGACCAGAGCTTGCTAAATGCACCATGGTGAAAAAAGAGGCCCACATCACAGCAAAGGCTGTCCTCTCATTCACTGCACATTGGGACCCTTCCACTCTCTCCTGACCCAAGCAGTTCGGATGGTCTCCCTGGTGTCCCAGCATCCTGTGTTCCTCTCATGATTGCCTGCTTTTTGGTTACGACAATGTACCTGAATCTCACTGGTGCTGCCCTAGATGGGGAATAGACTGACACAGGTGACACAGTCAACCGACAGCCATCTACTAGAAAAACCTACCCACCTCACTTTACCCTGAAGCCACAGCCCAGCTCTCACCAGAGAGGTATAAGGAGAAGCCCAGAGAGATTTATAAGCCCACTTTATAACATGCCCCTCATATTACTGCATGGAGTCCATAACTTTCTTGCACAGACATAACACTTTCTTGAAAGACACCAGAGATCAAACATTGTTTAGGATGCAGAGACCTGGATTTCAGGTCTGGTGGATTTCATAAAGGCAAGTGCCCTGGAAAGCCCTTTCTCTGCCTCTCAAATTGATCTTTATTCGGTGGAGAGGCCTGATTCCTAAAAGTTTCATTATTTATACATGGAAACTGAGCCAGCAGACTGAGAAGTGAATAGTATTCCAGCTAGTGTGTGATACAGCAGACAATCCAAGCAGGGTTGTGGGTACCTGGGCACTGGTCTACACACTACCGTACCCCAGGGTCTGCTCCAGGCTTGGCCCACAGCTGCTCAGGAACAGCTGAGGACTTGCTCATCTGGTCAGGAACACAGCTCAGCATCTACACATAATCCCTGCTCACTTGATCTGAGCCACCTTGCTGGGCCTCACTGGTTTTCTGAGTTGCCTTGCATTATTCCTTGGAAACTGACACCAAGGTTAAGTGACAAGGACAAGAGCTCAGTCTCACTCAGGAGAAAGAAGAAGCCTGAAGCTAGCACAGAAGTGTCTACACCCCTTTGGCAGGAATCTGCCAGCCAGCACCTCATTCTAATGTGAAAGTCACCCATTCCTCATGATTCCAGAAAGTCTACTGCTCTTCAGCCTCGATCTTACTTTCCCCACAGCTCCCAGCTTCAGTGATCTGGAAAGCAGAGCCACAGGGCAAGCAGAACAGCCTCCAGCAGGTGTGAGCAACAGGGAAGTCTAAGGCTACTAAATAGAAGGATGCTTTGAGCAGGGTTGGGCCCAAAAAGTCAGCATGAGGGTAGAGAGGGTAGCAGCCCAAGGTTAAAATTTGTGACTGGGGAGAGTAGGAGGGTGACTGCTCATGGAAAGCTGACTCACTAGAGACTATGAGAAAGAAGGCTGGTCTCCAGAGATGATCAGGACAGGCTACTTGGAGAAGGAACTGCCTACAGAGCTAATGATCCACTCATCTGGGAAACTGGCCCAGCAGTTAGCCACACAAACTCAAGCATCCTATAACTAGGGCTTCACTCCTGACTTACCTAAGTTTCTAGCTGTGCCATCTTGGGCAGTTGGAGATAAAGAAATATCTGTTCCAATGATCAGGAGAAAAAGGAAATGTGTTCCAGTGAACAAATTTTATGAACAAAAATGGATTTTCTTTCTTCCATTCATTTTTTTGCAGTACCAGGGATCGAACTCATGACTTTGTCCTTGCAAGATAGATGCAGTGTCACTGAGCTACATCCCCATCTGCTGATGAGAAAAACTGAACAGTTAGGTGCTATCTAGAGAGTAAATACATCTGGTGACTAAGTACTACAAAGTACTTAAAGAATAACAATTTTAGTAATCAATACAAAATGCCTTCTCTAAGTTCCAACTGAGAATTATTGTAAAAAATGACATTAATCTTGTTTCAATTTTCCTATGTAAAAAACAAATAATAATATTCTCCCTTGTAGAGTTTAGCTTATTAGGCTATACATATTCATCTCTTTTCCAAGCCTACATAGAGCAGTATAGTTTCTCACCCTATGATATAAGACTTGCCTGTGTAATTTGCCTTAATCCATTGAATGTGGATGGAAGGGACGTGTGGGCCTTGGTCGTAAGGACTTCTGAGAAGGGTACAAGCAATTCTGCTTACTGTTTTAAAAATTCCCACTCTCCTCTATGAGAAGACCTCCTTCTAGATAAATGCTAACACTTCATCCTGGGCCCAAGAATGAAAATATGTAGAGAAGAGATACATGGGCCAACTTCAACTGCCCCTAGATGCACAGGCAAGAACTAAATTCTCACTGTTAAGGGACATTAAGATTGGTGATGTTTAGTTACATAGCAATACACCATCAAAAGCTATCTGATATTGTCGCTATGGTAGGAATAGAGTGGCATGAACATTTTCAACTAGATGATAACTTGCACAGAAAAGAACCAAACAATTAGCATGAGTTTCCTCAGGGACAAGGTCTTTGAAAGGGTGCTTATATCAGATCAGTCTATGGGTCAGAGATCAACACGATCATTCCCTTTTTCCTTTAGGCCCTTATACATATGGTTCCATATGTGCATGTCATTCTCCCAGCAAGGGAAGTGGGGGCTTAGATCTTGGTTCTGTTTTTGTGTGGGAAACTTTATCATTTAATATCTCTGAAGTCAGGTTGGCCACACAAATCCTGTTTTTGATAGTGTAAATTTCTTCCTTTCCAAGGAAGGCAGAGATAACGACTCAAGCACAGATGGAGGAGATTTCTTCAGGGAAAGAAAGCAGCATTTAGGTTGGTTAATGCCTTCCCTGGTGAGCCATTGTATTCTTGTTTGAAGTTTCTGGGCCCTCATTTTGGATACAGCAAGACTCTTCAACTAAGATTTATGGTGTGGAAACAGTCAACAAGAGCCAATGAATCAATCTGGGAAGCCATCTTGCCCTCCACATAGTACACTTCCTTCTGCCTCTCCCAAGTATTTACCCTTTTCTTACAATCATTATTTATCTGATGAACCATATTAAAGCAGTTTCATGGGTATACTCAGCCAAGAAGTATCAGAGTACACGTGTTGGTATCACTTCTATTTTTGCTTAAATATGTGGGGATTTTATCATCTATTGAAGAAGCACTGTATCTTTCATTATGAATATATGCTATGGAACATCAGTTTGTGTTCTCTGTAGTAGAGGATAACTAACACCACTTTCTAAGTAGTTTATTTTCCACTAACATGTTCTAATAGGACTCTTGCCAGCCTGAGCCCCGGACAGAAAGGCAAACAGTGTGTTGCCCCACGTGAGATGCTGCCACTTCTGACCTCCAGCCTCTGTCCTCAACGCATGTGTCTTTCCCAGACAATTTGTCCATTCCCATGGCTATAAGCATCATCTTTACACTGACAACTCTTGTGATTAGATCTCTATCCTCAAATGCTCCTCTGAGCTTGAAATTCATACAAATCAACTGACTATATGATACCCATACTTCCATGGTTTACGGATATTTCAAACATAATATGTCCAAGTGGAATTCTTGATCCACTCTGTCCACCAACACATAAACACCAAGCCTCAATATACAATTTTCTTTCAACTTTCTTTGTTCTTAGTAAATAATATTTTCATTCTTTTGGGAGCTGAACTCAGACACCTTGGACTCACCCATGCTTCTCTGTGCCCTTCAACTCCATTAAACTGTCTGTTTACCTTACTTCCTATCTCATTTTCCTGGCCTACAAGGCCCCACACAATCACTAACCCACTAGCTTTCTGATCTCAGGACCTACTACTGCCCCCCTTTTCAGTAATACCCTACTTGTTTCCCCAGTGGTCCTCAACAGGTCAGTACTGTTCTCTTGCAGCTAGACAGCTCTCCCCAGTGCACAGTAGCCCACTTCCTGAAGTCATTCAAGCCTCTGCCCAAATGCAGCTGATGGAAAGAGCTTCCCTACAGAACTAATTTAGAATCCCAAACACACATGCATACAAAGGTGTCAGCACACACATACATAACTCTTACATGCATCTTTTTTTCTTACACAATCTTATTCTTCTTTGTACTTAAGTTAGTATATATTTGTTCGATGCTTAATTTTTGAACTCTGATTAAATATTTGAGGAGCTCTCTCACATTGAGAAAGCAGTCAAGGGGCTCTTATTTTGGAACATGGCTATTGTTCAGGTATGCGCTGCTCTACGGTTCACTCAGGGCCACTGCCAGTGCTGGGCAAGGCAGGCAGTAGTATAAGGCATGATGTGGACCAGTATCCAGTCTGAGAGAGGAGGGAGGGCTTTTCTGTGAGGGAGTCTGAGCAACGATAAAACTGAGGTTAGCCAGTCTGTTTCTTGAAAATGCAGAACCTGTCATCTAACAGCACACTGTGTCATGTACTATTTCAGTGCCCATTCTGTGCCAGGCATGGAGGAAGTGTTTTTGATCAGTTCTCTGGAGGTGCTCATGGTCTAATGGCCCTGTTCACAACAGTGTGCTGACCACAGTGAAAGTCCAGGGGTCAGACATCAGACCTTTAGAAAAGGGAGGGGAAGTTGAGCCAGTTGGATCTCACTTAGATGGAGTAACTGAGCATGGCAATCGGACAGAACAGAGGTTGTATCATTATAGAGTGCATTAAAGATCTAATTTCCTGTGTCTCACTGATTTTTCAGCAGTGTCCTCTCACTAATTCTTGTGACTTATTATTTTCAGTGGGAGCAGTGTTTTATTGAAAGCACCAGAGTGATCTGGTGTTCCTGGACCTATGCCATGACCATGGGAATTGTCTAGGTTTAACCACAGAAGGGTGTGCGAAACACATGGGAAAAGCCATCATCCTAGACCAACCAGCCTCAAGGAGATCTAACTGACCACAGAAACATTAGCCAGTCCAGCCCACAACACCCAAGGCTCACTTAGCACCAGTGACTTCTGAGAAATGCTAATTAGTTGTGGGTTAAACCTCTTAATTTGAAGTTGTTTGTTACACAAGTAAAGACAGATGGATTGTCCTATGAGGCAGAGGATGCAGTGTCCTCAAGTCCATGGCTCTGCTGGCTACTGCATGACAATCTGAACATAGAATACATTAGCCAAGGGTTCACATCTATGAGAATGGAGGGCAGTTGAGGCTGCCTGGCTGGGCTTATGTGACTTGGTCACCAGCGTAGCTTTGTTTGTAAAGTCTGACTGATCATCACTTTCCTTTAGGTCTGAGGGAAAATAAGTACAAGTGGGTGTTGATGGCCTGTGAGAGGTTCAGAAGAAGAGAAGAGCTCCCTCTCTCCTCATCATCAGGAAGGGTACTTCTTGGTAATCAAGGCAGGACATGATGCTTCATGCTCTACCCTCTGCTTGGGACTCAGCAGCCAGCCACATTGAGGAGACCTTGAGGACCCCAACAGGCAAACAAGCTGAGCGCCAGTCCTTGTCACTGAAAGTCTACAGGTATGTGACAGACAGAGATAGATATTCCTCAGATAGCACAGACTTCTCTCTGATTTCTCCTTGCCATGGAATAAAATCAGCTGGACAGGATTTTTTTTCCAAATGTAAAACACTGTTTCCAAACAAAGGAAGTGAGATGTTTTCTACAGCTGCTCCACATCCATTATGCCTTTGCAGAAGCATTGTTCCTGAGGTTTTTATGATGCAAAAAAATAATTAAGATGAGAGGCACTTCTTGTCTCTAAATCTTTTCTGTTGAAACATGTTTTGCAAATGGCCAATATCTCCTGTTACTTAGGTTAGCATCCAGAAAATGTTTGCACTTGATTATAAAATCAGCAGCTAATGTGCTTAATGACTTTCCATTATACCCAACAATCACTGCAGTGTGCTTTAAAAATGCATTTGCATCCATATTCCTGTGACCTATCTATCAGACCCCAGAGACAGCCACACTCTGACCATTTACTAATAATTGCCCTGGTTAACCTGGGGGCCCTGGTGTGGTGTGCCACAGAGGGAAGGAAATGCCTTCTAGAGAGGATTCAGCCTTGTCACACATTTTAGCTTTGCCCTTCAAGGACTCAGAACCCACATGTTTAATTTTAGTGGACTGCTTGGCAGGGGCTTCCCAGGAATAGTGAACCTAGTCTCAATGCAAAGGGTCATGGGAAAAGGGCCAAGATTAGTGCCTGGGAGGAGCATAGGGGAAAGCAATGGGAGGCCTGGATGGGAGTTGTGCCTGGAAACAGGGCTAGTAGGCTGAACTGACTGAACTGAACTGGCCCCCACCTTCAAATTCCTGTTGAAGTCCTAACTCCCAATGCCTTACACATGGTTGTATTTGCAGACAGGGTTTTGTTATAGTTTGAATCTACAATGTACCTCAAAGCTTTCATGTATTCAGAGGTTGGGTTTTCAGAAGGTGACTGGAGCCTAGGGTCATGATACTCATCAACAGACTGGCCCGTGAACTAGTTCAGCACCTCAGTGTGTTTTCGGGGGATGGCCTACTTAGAGCTGGTCCCTGGGGGCATGACCTGGTCCTCCTGTTTTCACATGCTAACTGCTACAACGCGAGCAGCTTTAGGCCTGGCTGACCACACACAAACTGAGACCTCAGAAACTGTGAACCAGAAGAAACCTCCTCCTTGAAGTTTCAGGTGTTGGGTATTTTGTCTGTGATGAGAAAAGTGATGAAGACCAGCTTTGACAGAGGTGCATATGTTAGAACATGGTCTTTATGGTGAGCCAGATCAAGATGCCTGGGTATTTATAAGAAGAAAGTAGTTAGACACAGACATGAACAGAGGACAGCCATGAGAGAACATAGAGAGGGGACAGTCATCTACGTGCCAAGGAGAAACCAGCCCTGTCCACACCTTGATCTTGTAATCTAGCCTCCAGAACCGTGAGAAAACAATAGTCCATTGGTTAGCATACCTAGTCTGTGATGCTTCGCTATGGCAGCCCCAAGAACTGATACAGGAAGACTCTAGTTATGTCCACATCCCCAGTCTACTGTGACCAGCAGACATGGAGTGGTTTCTGGTAGTCTTAACAGAGCTGCTCACCAGCAGCTTCCTTTTTTAAGGAACCCACCTGTATAGAATGAGCTTCCTGTAAAGGGGACCCATGCATTCTTCTCTTCAGCACTTCATGATATGAATAACCACTTGCCCCACCCTCTCCCAGTACAACAGTCCCTCCTGCCCTCCACCCCCAGAGCTGCTCATCAGGCTGTCTCCTCTCCTGCCCTACTTCCCAGACCTGTTGCTCTGTACTTGGCTAGTTAGCTGTGATCATCTTTTCCTCTTCTGCCCCCAGTTCCATAAGTACTTTTCATGTTCCCTCCTCAGGCCATACTTCCTGTTCCATCCAAACTTGGCATCAACCACTCCAAAGGACAGCCCTCCCAATCAGGAGCTCTGTAGACATGTCAGCACAAACCAGATGAGTTTTGTTCCAGCCCAGGGCTTCTCAAACTTTAATGTGCACATGAGTCACCTGGGGATCTTGTTAAAATGCCAATTGTGATTCAAATCACTCTGCCTGCACTCAGAGTCTGTGTTTCCAATAGGCTCTTACAAGCTTCTGGGATTGCAGGTATGAGGATAACCTGGGGGAGACCCTGGCACTGCTGGCACTGTTGGCAATTGGGGCCAGATAATTCTTCATGGTAGGGATTTCCCCGAGTGTGGCAGGATGTTTAGCAGCACCTTGACTACTGTCTACTGGGTATGTTTCACTCTCCAGGTGTGATAAGATATTACCAAATAATGGAGGGTGGTGGTGGTAGTGGGGTGTCTCAAGCTTCTATGTTTAACTTCATATATTGTTTTCTAAGGATTTTTAAGGATAGTATATACTAGAAAATGAAATAAAAAACCCTACCCAGATACTAGAGCAGATTGCTTTCTGTAGGAAGTGACCTTTTCAGGGATTTTAGCTGTTCCCAGATATTAGGACATGATTTGTGGACCCCATTGCAAAAATTTAAAAATAGGTCCTCTTATATAGAAATTTCTAAGAATTTCATGATAGCAACAACGGAGCATTAAAACAAACAAGTCCTGTGTGAATATATAGGTGGCACATCATGGAAGCTGGCCCTGCAGCCCACCCTGAGAGCTGAGAAAGGCATCTATCACATTTGCCATCTCTACTGCTTGGAGAGACCTGCCATAGAGGAGTTTCTTCTGTCATTTTCCTCGATTCTGTGAGGATCAAAAGTGCTTGCCAGCCAGATAAGCTGCTCGTTGGAAGAAGAACTATCTACTGTTCTATTCAATTTGGTGTTCAACATACACTCTGCCAGAAAGGTGAAGGACTTAACACCCCTTTAAAAGCCCCGGTTAGAAACAAAGGATGGAAGGAAGCTATACAGATCCCTGGGACGCTTGCTCTTAGTAAAGCTATTTGTACAGTGACAGAGAGGCCAATGCAGGTGAGCCAAGAGTTGAATTAGTTGACACATTGTGATAAAAGTTTCCCAAGTAAACTCTTTCTGAACAGAAGAATCTACAGTGGAGAATTCTGGCTCTGCGTATGAATGGTCATGATTATCCTCGCCTCACCAAGCTTTAACCAAGAACAGAGATAGAACCAGGAGTTAGCCTAAAGGGCAACCAGAAAAATGGTGCAAGAAAAATAGATGCCCTTTGCAGGGTCTAAAAGAGGGTGTAAATGCAGTGAGCAGAAAAGATCGGGAGCCTCCTCACACACAGGAGAGCAGCCGCCAGTGAGCAGAGTCAGAAAGAACCCCTAGTGAAGTACTTCAGATGAAAGAATATTACAAATGGGCCATCAAAAGGGGCAAAACCAACTCCTACTGTAAATGGTGATGGGAAACAGCTGGATTTCAAACAAAGGTAAACAGTGTTACCTGTAGTCTAGACCAGAGTGCTGCTCTCTTCCTTCTTTCTTAGGTAAATGCATACATTTCCTCAGGCTACCAGGATAAGGACCAAATCTAAGTGGTTTAAAATAATACAAGTTGATTCTTTCACAGTTCTAGAGCAAAAAAATCTAAAATCAAGGCACCATCCAGCCCTCTGGCCCTAGAAGGTGCTAAGGGAGGGATGTGTCCTCACCTCTTTCAGTTTGTAGTGGTGCTAAGCAGTCCTCCGCTTGTGACAGCATCACTCCCATCTCTGCCTCCATCCTCACAGGCCTCTTCTGTGCCTGCCATTCATGTGAGGACATTTGTTCCTGGATATAGGACCCACGGGGATCATCTAGGATAATGGTATCTTGAGATGCTAAATTACATCTGACAAGACTTTTCAATCAGGCAACATTCACAGAGTATAGATACTAGGATATGAATATAAATTTGGGAGGCCACTATTTAAGACCTGCTTTGGTACACAAAAGTTCATATCATAATTTCTTGAAAATCTCTGATTTTAAGGAGAAATAGAGCTGACCAGATTGTGTGCAACACTCAGGTACATGCAATTCCCTTGCTTGCATATTTTTAGAAGACAACTTCTTTCTAGCCCATTCTCCAGGCAAGAAGAATGGGACTAGAGTGTATCTGACCCCTTTTTCATGGTTCACACTGGTTCTATGACTCACAGACTGTTCATCTGTGGAGACAAAGGAAACATTTCTTCAGGCAAGGAAGCAAAGCAGGCAGCATAGAGCCACTGTTACCCAGCTGATAGGCCTCTGAGTAGCTGGAGACTCTCTGACAGATAGAAACCTGCTTAGAGTGACTGCTGAGAACTCAGTACTGCTGCAGATAGGTCCAAGGTCTAGACTTAGGGTTTACCTCTAGAATTATTCATATTGCTCTTGAGCTTAAGTTATATTGTCCAGCACAGCTAACTGAAGTCAGAATGTGAAAGCTCTGACCCACCTAACTAATAATATACATGATGTCTCACTTAATAATCATCGATTCAGAATGCCTGTTGGTAATTGGATAGGATTTGAAGAGGTATGGGACAGAGTGGGAAGCAGAACCTCAGAATCTCTGAAGTGTCACTTTTGTTCTCTGATCTATATGTCTTAAAGCTCGACTAGCAAAAGAGGGCTGCCAGTGTTGCCTGGTTCTCAGCTACAAAAACTGCACATTCATTGTCCAGAAAAGATAATCACTCTTATAATGGCCTTGCAAATTAAAACTTAAAGAATCATAACACACGTGACTCCAAAGGTGAGTTGTATATAAAAGTTCTGGACTTAATAACAAGATGTCTACATAAAATCTTTTAAAATTTTACTTAGCCTGCTGTAAAACATCAAGTATCCCCTAGAATGAAAGTAGAAAGGATTACCCTTATAATAGTAAAAAGCAAGAAGCCACCTAAGTGCCTATCAAAAGAAGATGGTTAAATGAATTTTGGTGCTGCTCTACTCAGCCGGAAGTAGACAGCCACTAAGAAAAACAGCCACATTGTGTAGAAACATGTCACAGAATAATAGTTAGCATAACAACTCATTAGTGGTATAAAAAATAAACCTTCCATTTCCATATATTCCTATAAATGAAATGCTAGAAGGCCACAGAGATTTCTGCTGGGCTGACAGCAGTGGAAGGGCAGAAGGCTTGGAGAGGTGAGTGGGGCTGATGACGGAGACCTGAGATAGGCAACAGGGCAGTTTCCTATTTGGAGAGTGGCTTCCATTTATATTAGAACTCATTCTCCCACTATATGAACAACTTAATATCTATTACTTACTTTCATTTTAAAAAGAGCAATCAGTCATTTCAGAAGCTATACAGGAACATTTAGGTGTTATCAAAAATAACAGATAAAAATTTAGGTATTGTGGCATACCTGTAATCCCAGCACTCTGGAAAGCTCGGGCAGGAGGATCACAAGTTTGACATCAGCTTGGACAACTTAGCAAGCTGCTGTCTCAAAATAAAAATAAAATTTAAGAAGCTGAGGATGTGGCACAGTGTGAAGGCCCTGATTTCAATTCCCACTACTGTAGTAAACAAGTTAATTAATCAACTAATTTAAAAACTCACTGTATATGTCTAGATAGTTATGCACATATATTTGAATATCTGTAATTAATGTACTGACCACCTACTTCAATTTTACAGGCTACCCTAAAGGAGTTTATTCTTTTTCAGAACTTGTTCCTATTTGTTTCTGAACAAGTCTGTTATATTTAACAAAAGAGCAGTCCTTATTCCTTCACAGGACTCTCCAGGGCTTACCCTGGATGCCAACTAAAGTGAGTCAGCTCTGTTTTCTGGGAGGTCTGCTTTGTGAGAAGAGTAGATAAAGAAAGCTTTGGTCCTAGCTGGGGACTCAAAGCAAACCTGTGACTCTATGCAGTAGAGTCAGGAAGTGTCTGAGACTCATACTGACCTAGTTTAGGAATCAGACTATCAGTTTGTAATTAAGTGAACCAGCAGAATAATTTGATCTACCCCATAAAATGAGAGATAAAAATAAACACTTGAGAGAGTTAGCATGAGGATTCAGGAGGTATCATATAGCAAACATCCAGTGAGACTGGCCAGGCCGGAAGGACTAAGTGAACGCTGACCTTTGTAACCACTGTCCGGGAGGCAGAGGAAGTCTGTTTTGGTGAAAATTTCTGTGCTTGAATTGATCAAAGGTGGCAGAGAGTAGTGGGGATGGTTTTCCTCCTGAAACTGTGGTATAAATTCTGTTGCTGGAAGTTTGCTAGAGCAAGGTAGTCACACCACCTTCCCCACATCCTTCTCATCTCAAGGCTTTCATGTTACTGAAATTTCCTCACAATCCAATAAGCCTGACTCTTCAGTTCACTGAAGTACATCTTCTTTCCTCTTTTGGAACAAGACTAATTACATGAAATAAGCTTCTGGAATGCCCCTAATGAAAGCTACCATCCTTTGATTACCATTGCCATTTGGCTGATGTAAAACTATGACCTTTCTCTTCTTCCCATCATCAACCTCACTGACCACTTCAACGTTTTCTTAGTCCTCAGTGTCTCTGAATGCTGGGATAGTGTTCACAATTTCCTTGGGTGAGTCAGATGCTAAAATTAAGTTAGCCATTCCTCTCTTATTAAGCTCAGACTAAGCCCCATCCTCTCATCTCCAGTTTGCTCATTTACTGCCAGCTCTTGCCAGCACCTCCTTTGCCACAGTTAGCTTCCTACGCACTCAGCAGACCATGGTGAAGAATCATGACGTGGAAATAAATGTTCAAGTGTCAGACTGACTTTAATACAGTAATACCAGCAGAATTTAGAAGCTAATGGGGCGGGTGAACATTGACCAGCCTTACTGTGAGCATTAAATTACATGATGTATGTCAAGGGCCCAAAATAGAGGTTGGAGCTTAGTGCTGGTGGTGGTGGTGCCAATAATTTTGCTCCACTTCCTCCTCTTCTTTCTCTTTACCCTTTTATCTCCTTTCCTTCTTGTCTTTTTCTCATAATCTTCCTCATCCTACTTTCTCTTCATTTGCTCCAACTCCTCCTTCTTTTTATTATTATGACAACATTAATAGCATCTGTAATTATTTCTGGATATCTTACTATCAGACTCCAAGTTGAGGGTTCACCCATAAGACTCTAAGTAATCCTCAGTATTACTTGGCAAGTTGACAGTATTGAACACCCACTGCAGCAAACGTCATAATGAATAGCTAAGACACTGGGCTGTTGAGCCCAGACCCTGAATTTGAATCAACATTTGACATTAACTGTTGGGCTTTGAGCAAATCATTTCTACTCTGAATGTCCCATCCATAAAACAATAAAATAAATATAGTTGTCAACATGTTGGGCTATTGAGAGGTTTCAAGAACAGGACATAGAATCTGGCACACAATAATATTCTCCTTGTCTTCCTCTTCCCATGTTAATGTTCTCCTCTCTCCCTATTGTTTTTTACTGGTCATAATTCTATACAATAGCACTGTCCAAAATAATAATAGAATATTAAAATTTAATGAGGATTCTATACACCATGGGTACCCAACCACTGGGCCACAGACTAGTATAAGTTGATGGCCAACTAGGAACCAACTGCATGCCAGGAGGTGGTGAGTGGTGAGCAAATAAGTGAAGCTTCACCTGTATATGTAACTTTCCCCCAAAGATCACATTATTGCCTGAGCTCTGCTTCTTGTCAGACAAGGATGTTGGAGCCAACTTTACTGTGAACTGTGCGCAAGAGGGCTCTAGTATGTGTTCTTTATGAGAACCCAATGCCTGCTAATAGGAGGTCGAGTATAGGTGGTGATGCTAGTACTGGGGAGTGGCTGAAAATACAAATTAACATTAGCAGAGAGGTTCAGCTACACAGGGCCAATAGTAAGTCAGTAAATTGCAAACTCATTCCAAAACTCTAGCAATGAGTCACAAGTGAGAATTAAACTGCATATAGTAGCAAGCTTTCAATTAGAATTTAACACTTATTTTAGTCTGTGCATGGCCCATCCATCATTTTATTTACCTCTTTCTGCATTATGGTGCATTGTATAATTATTTCATTACAAACTGCAATGTAATAATAATATAAATAAATGTATAACAAATGGAATACATTTGAATCATCCTCAAATCATCTCCCCCTTCCTGGTCCATAAAATGATTATCTTCCATGAAATCCTTCCCTGGTGCCAAAAAAGGCTAGGATTGCTGCTAGACACACACAGCAGAATGTTCTAGGGGCACATTTTTTTCTAACTGAATACTTTATTGGTAAATTTTATATACACATCATGATCACACTCAATATTGAGAATTTGTACCAGTATATGACACAAGTTAATTCTCATTTTTCCCATTCCCCTACCAACCCTCTCAGGAATAACCCAAATGCCAATCAACTAGAGAGTGGACAAAGAAGATGTGGGGTTTTTAAAAATAAAATGGAGTATTATTCAGCCATAAACAATGATAAGTTTGAGTCATTTATATTCAAATGGACTTATCTTGAGGACTTACTCATTAGTGAAATAAATAGATCACAGATGTGTGAATACCATATCTTTTCTCTGGTATGAGAATCTGAAGATGTAAATGAGTTCTAGAATGTATGATAGATATTGTGAAATAAAATTATTCAAAGGGAAAAGGGTAGGAGTAAGCAATGAGAGGAAAGAAGAAATATGATTTTAAAATATAGGGGCACATTGTTTAAAAGTGTGAAGAAATGGATAAAAATACTAATCTAATATAGCTGAAATATTATATCAACATCTAGATAATTACAGAAAATTATTAATTAAATATGTTACATTCTTTTTTAATGCTGAATATTAGTAGTCAGGTGGGGGCTTTATTCTTACAGCACACTTCAGTAGCTCAATCTGTACATGTGAGTGGTGGCTATGATGCTGAAGGAGATGCAAAAAGGATGGAGATAGATGGGTGAGGATAAGTCCCAGCCTACACTGTGTAAGAGTGAAACAACCAGGTTTCATACCATGTTTGTCCAGGTGCAAAGCCTGCTATGATTCTGTGATAGGGGCTCAAGAGCCTAGTTTTGTTTCTTCTATGTCTTCACATAGAATGATCATCATGTTTGAAGAGGAACTAGGAACTCACTTCTAGTTACTCTGACCATGGAAGGCTGCAACCCATCTCTCTAAACTGCTGCTATGAAGACAACAGGCACATACCTTCGGGGTAAAAAGCTATTTCTCTCTCATCCCAGAAAGAACTAGATACAGTAGAGGCAATACATACACAATAACCTCACCTTCTCCTTTTCTGTCCAGAAGTGACCTCTTTCAGAAGCTATGTGTTCTTGCCCTTTAAGACCACATTCATATCAGGCTTAGCAAATCTGAGCTGTCCTCAGAGAGTGCAGTGACTAATCAGAGCTAGTCTCGGGGGACAGCATGCCACTTGCTTATTCACTACAGTAAAGGACACATAAGCCTCAGTAATCTCTTCAAATTGCTTTGAATTGCTTGGCTCAAATCCACACAACTCTATCCCACCCTCAGGCTCTCAGATCTTTGGGCCATTCTGAAAAGCAGGACTGAACTGACCTTCAGAAAAGCAGCCCTGGATCTGCTTCAGTCTCCAGGCCTCCTTCAAAGGAGGCTGCTACGACACTGAATCATTCACAAGGTGAGAGCTTCTAGGCCCCTGCACTAATGGTTTCCAAGGGCAGGCTGAAGTTCAAACCAGCACTCCTCAGAAAACACACAGTATCTTGAGTTTTGCCTTGGAAATAAGTTTACTCAGCATAGAAGCAAATCATTTTTGGTGCTTCGGTCATATTTTCTCTCCCATTTCCACTGTGACTAATGTCAGCTAGGTGGACATCTAGGACAGTATAGTTTGCATTTCTTGGGTAAAATATCTAATTAATTTCTACCATATCAGGACCGGGGACCCTGGTATCCCAGAGCCATGTACTCAAATCATCTGAGCTAATCTACATTAAAAAGAAATAAAAATTCATGGTACTATATATAATTCTGTTTTCCTCTGTCGAGGGGTGGTGAGAATAGATGATGGTATTTGTCTTTGAATGTCCTTATTAATGTGATAAGAAGTTACGATTCTAAGTGCCTGAGAGTTATATGTGTGTCAGTGTCCCCACACACCAGTACTTATTCCTCAGTAGTACTCTGCAATGCGGACTTTGTATACACCTGTACAATTTCCATGTCTGAGAAATAGAAATATGATAACTGCCTAGTGATATGAGATATGGAAATCTTTGAAAACTCACAAGAATATACAAATGAAGAAATTTTTGATGGGACACAAGAAGAGGGACTCAGTTCTACCACTGCCTTGCATACACTGCTTGTTTCATTTTCTGAAATGAATGGACCAGTTCGATTCCATCTTGACATCACTACAATACTAGCTAAAAATCACTGTGCAGGGTATTAGGCAGAGTGGCCTGCTGGGATTACCAACTTTAATTATCATGATAATATTAGATGAGATGAGTATCTCTGCTATGGGAAAAGCACACCAACAGAAAGTGCAGTAATTGATTCAATATAATAACTGACATAACTAGGATTCAAACCCAGGTCAACCTGATTCCAGAGCATGGGCTCATAACCTGTACTGTGCATAGATGTGAAGGCAAATGTAATATTACAAGTATGAAAAGCAAATACAGTGCCTTTAACTGTGCATTTCTTAGTTGAATGGTTATCTCAAGTATTTGGGGTAAATGATTATGGGATCCCAAGGTCTCCAACTATGACATAGTAGAAGTCACCCAAAATGTTTCCCCAGGGACTCAGATTGCACCAGCCTGTGCCCACACTCACCTGACATTGGTCATAGTCATAGTATGGAAGGAATATGACTGACTCAGGGAAGGTCTGTCTTGACCACTTTCCAGGCTACTCAGGACACACAGTCCTTTGCAGAAGGTAAGTAACTGCCTTGTATCTCTCTAGTGTGTTCCTATGCCAAGCTTCCCGCATGAAGAATAGTGTACAAAGACTTTTGTGGACACTCATCATTTCGTCACTCACTTCTCCACATAGCATTCCTACGAAGGCCATTATTATAATAATACTAAAATTATAAAGCTTAAATGGGATACAATTCAAAAGGAGCCTCAATTTTTCAAAAGTGTCTATATCATTATTTCTCCACAACTCACTTTCCCAATTGGAGGAGAAACTACTGCAAAAGATAAAGTGAGCAGATTTAGAATACCATCCTATGGAAGTTACAATTGCACTTGGCTGTAAAAAGGGAACAAAAATGAACTCAATCAACATGGTGAGCCACATTACACACTGTTCTGATTTAGGAAATCACTCAACTAGCCTTGGGCATGACTTGAATCCACGTTGTAACACAAGAAAATAGTCTTGGCTTCTGCTGCCTTGGAACAAATCTCAGTCTGCTGTTGATCCAAAGTGAGAGAGTACTGCATATTTTCATCTGCACAGCCTTTATGAGGATCTATCTATGGTTTGGTTTGGTTCAGGTCCAGGCACAATCTTGAATTAAAGGTTGAGACTGATGATTCAAAGCACAGCTAGCAATGCAGGCGAGAAAACAGAGCTGTGAACTGGAGGAAAGTGCATGCATATATGAAGGAGAGAAATGAAAGAGCCAGATGCTCAGACCCCACTCCTCCACCCACCTCCTCCACCTTCTCTCCTCCCATTAGGCTGTGGTACCACAGGCAGCAGAGGGCACTGTCAATGCACTCTGAAGTAAACAGCATCCTTGAAGAAGAAACATGGGCTTCCAGTAACTGTCTGTGGTATCAGGATGGAGAAAGGTCAAGGAGTTGTAGTTATCACATTTATAGTCTGTTGTTCTCAATCTCAAGTTTTAACAAGCCTCTAAAGAAGGACTACACAGTGAAATTGACTCTTTCATACAACTTCCAGGTTTGGGGTCTAAAATAGATGCACACATCCATACTAAGTAAAAAGAGTTTTATAATCCAATTTTGTGATGCTAAGTGCTTTGCGTACATTATCTTATTTCATCTTCCTCTCAGATTAATTGTTTTTACCACAAGTACTTTACACATGAGGAAACTAATCCCCAGAGTGGTCAAATAACTTGCCATGAGTTACCAATGAAGAAGTAGGAGAACTGAGATCTGAGATCTGGACCAATGTGAGACAGCAACATGCATGCTGCAGCCATAATGCTGTATTCCACTGCAGACAACTTTTCCATGTGAGGAAACATTATCTTCTCAGCCACCAGCAAGAAGAAATCGGCACAGTGAATTCAGTGTTGTTACACTAGTGTCTCAGAAGCTATGCAAAGTAAGACTGCTTCTACCCTGACGTACCCTGTCTCTCTCTCTCTCTCTCTCTCTCTCTCTCTCTCTCTCTCTCTCAGCCAGCACTGGGCTTCAGGCTGGTACAAGTCCTGTGTCAGAAAATGGGTGATTCTATCCAAAGCTAAACAGCCTTGAACCCCTGTAGCTCAAAGTTTCTAACTTCAAAGCTAACATAAAAGTGCTGCATCTTCACTTAGAATTCTAGGTGACCAGTCACAGAAATCAGCACAGGCCAAACAAAGAGATTTAAGGGAGTCTATTTGGAGGAAACTAACTCACTGAGTGGAAAGAAAAAGGAAGGACTGGGCTGCCCCCCCAGCCATAATGGCCAGTGTTTTGGACATAGCTTGTAGAGAAATCTCGATGCTAACTACCTCACGTGTGTCTGGAAAAGTCCAGATCCCATCCCCACTCTTTGTATTAGGTGATAAGAGAGTTTGAATGCTGAGCAAATTTTGGTGAATGATCCACAACCATTCATAATGGTAGAAGAGATATAAATACCAAGGCTTTTTCTAATAGGAAGCTAACTGGGAAACTCGATAAATTAAGGCCCATGGCAGATACTCAATGCAGCCCAATTTCTCAGGAGGCCATAAAGTTAGGACTTGCTGATCCTTTGATCCATCACTGTCTAGGAAGCCTAGCACAGAGCACAGCATATAGTAAATACTCTGTCATTGAAGAATATATACATTACTCAACCAGTAAAGCCGTGACTCAGTGATGAGAAAATTTGGTGAAGAAAACCAACAAGACCCATAGGAGTTGGCTTTCTAGAGTTATCACTAATAAGGACTTAAAACCCTAACAACTGTGTTGTTTTAGAAGTAGCATGTACCCTAAAAGTCTCAAGTGTTTGGAGACTAGCCCTGGTCAGAAGAGGCAGGTCACTGGGGGTGTGGCCTGAGAAGATGTATTCTTGTCTCTGGCTCCTCTTCTCTCTTTGCTCCCTGGCTTTTACAGGTTGAGCAGTTGTCCTCAGCCAGACCCTATTTCTGTCCAGAACCAGCCAACTCTGGACTGAACCCATCGGAAACTGTGATCTAAATAAGCTGCACCTCCCTAAAGCTGTCAATGTTGGGTATTTTGTTCTAGCAATGGGAAAGTGATTAATACAATTTCTAAAATGTCCACCTTGTAACTCCTCTAACATTTAATTTCTATATCCTTCCAGAAGCACAGGTCTGGCTAATATTACATGTTGTGTTTCCTAAGATATTCTTCTAGGAACATAGAGGCCATTCATCTTGGGACTCTGAATATTCAAAATGTATCAGGATTTCCTAATTCAATTCTTTTCCTAGAGGTAACAAACACATAATATATGTATCTCCCTCCCCAATTCTCAGATCCAGGACTTGCAGATGGATCATTCCACTCTGCATTGAGCCCAAAGCTAATAAATGAGGCCTCTGGATAAAGCCCCACATACTGTTTTTGACTCTAGCACTTGACATCAACTACCTCAGTATCACAGCCAAGTAATTCTCACCTCATTCTCAGCCACCTCCACAATGGAAAACACATCCCCACAAAGACAGCACATTCTATATTCAAATTCTGGTAGAAAAGCTTTCTTAGGAACATTTCTAGATGAGTGGAGACAGCACAACTCTGTTTTGATTACCTCTTTCCAAATCTTTATGGAAATATTCTTAAGGGTAGAAACAACCAACTGCAAATGGCCCTTGGAGGAAAAAATGGCCAAATTGCTAGGGAAATCTTCAATGGCTGATGGAAAATTACATTTCTGAAGTATATACCATATATCCTATCTTTTAATTCATAGCAACGGAAATACCCCTAGAGAAAATAGGAAACACATTAATCATTTGCTCCATTAAATTTCACTTTGAGTCCTTATTCCCATGCTGTCCAAGAGAGAAAAAGAAGTCAATGCCAAAGAACATCCTTTGGAGAGCATCACATCTTAGGCCATGGGAGTTGCCTTCTTCCCTCCCAATCAATGACACCTTTCTATCTTTATTTATTATAAGATACTAACATGGACATGTGCTTCTGAGATACTTGCCTACCCAAAGAAAAACTTCATTGATTGCAATGTAGTCTTTCATGCCCATGCTGTACAATAATCAATTCCAAAAAGGATCTGAGGAACAAAGTTAAGAATTTTTAAAATAAAAGATTAAAGAAGAAGCAACCCATAGAGAAGAAAAATTTTACCAAAATCTTTGGTTCCTTCCCAAAAGAACTGAAAGCATCATGCCATGTTCTGAAAAGCATATCATGTTATGAAAATTTATAGTGGCGCAGCTTGTAATACCAATTCATCAGATAAAGGCCTATTATCTAAAATAAAGAATTCAAAAAGATCAGGCCCCTCAATTTAAAGACCCAATTCAAAAATGGGCTTCTGAAAGGAAAAGACATTTATCAGATGAAGAGTTAGAAACAGCAAATAAATATATGAAAAATGTTCAATATCACTAGTCATTCCAGAGATGCAATTGAAAATAACACTAGGATTCCATCTCACTCCAGAAAGAATGGCTGTTAGCAAGAAATCAGCCAATAACTCTGCTTTTGGGGTTGTGGGGAGAAAGAAGCCCTTCTCCACTGTTGATGGGAGTGCAGACTGGTGCAACCACTATGGAAATCAGCACGGAGATTTCTCAATAAACTAAAACTAGAGGTTCCGTTTGATCCAGGTATTTCCTTTATTGGTTCCTTCCCCAAAGAATTAAAACCATCATATCATGTTCTGAAAATGCCTGTTTATAGTGGTACAGCTTGTAATACCTAAATCTTGTAAATAGCCCATATGACCATAAACCAACAAATAGACAAGGAAAATGTGGGTTCTTGGTACAAAGTACTACACTGCCATTAAGAAGGATGAAATTCATACATTCGTAGCTAAATGGATGGACTATGAAGTCATATTCTTAAATGAAATAAATTGAACACACATGTTTAAATACTACATTGTTTCTCTGGTATGTGAAACTGAAAGTGGAAATAAAAACTAAAATGTATATGGGATATTGGGGAATGGGAAGAAAATGCTCAAATGGGAAGGGAAGAGAGAGAGATAAAGGAAGAAAATAACAAGAAAAAAGTGAAAATAGAAGAAAAAAGAAATAGAAGCAAAGCTTTTGTACTTAGGGAGGCGAGAGAGGAATGGGATAAAGTTAAATAAATTTTTTTCAAACACTTAAAAGTAAAGAAAGGCCAGAAATAGGCCAAAAAAATCATTTTCCCACTGAGTATGAGAATTAGCATGTATATATGCACATCATTGAGATCTCATGAGGGAAATAAGAAGAGTCAGCCCCTGAAGAAGTGTGACCCCATCTAATGGCAAGACCTCCCTTGCCCACCAACAAAGTACTAAGATGTTTATACTAATAGTATACCTGGGGCAAAGAGGCCATTAAGAAAATGTGTTGGGCTGGGGAGTTAGCTCAGTGGTTCCGGCGCCTGTCTTACAAGCGCAAGGACCCGGGTTCAATCCCCGGTAACCACAGAACAATACTGGGCATGGAGACTCACACCCAGCAGCAATCAGTACCACACACCACAGTGCTGGGCGTGGTGGCTCACACCTGTAATCCCAGCACTCGGGAGGCAGAGGCAGGAGGATTGCTGAGATGTGAGTTTGAGGCTGAGCTGAGTGCCAGCCTGAACCACAAAGCGAGACCTTGTCTCAAAAAACCTAAAAAAAAGAAAAAAAGAAAAAAGAAAATGTGTTGGGCAAATGAATAAAAGAATAGCTAAATAAATGACAAGATGAATAAATGCAAAGGGATAATAGACACAAGGACAAAGAACACATCTCTTTAAATTCTGCTTTTAAAAAAGAGCAGAGTGTAAGTTTCAGAGACAGGATGAAAAGCCACAGGAAAGAACAGATAGAAAAATGAGAAAGATGCATTCCTAGGAGATTGATACAGTGACTTTCTGGGGACCTAGAGATTCTCGTGGCCAAAAGAAGTTCCTCGCCTGAGGCAGGGATGAGCAGAAGGGACAATGTGGAAATTAAATTAGTAGTGTCACTTTGAGAGTGGTCCAGAGCTCACAGATGGAGAAGGAGTCTGATACAGTTTCTCCAAGCCCTCCTTCCTGTCACTTGGGTATCTGGGTGCAAATGTTACTTCTGTAACAAGCCTTCCCTGACTATAGTAGAGGCTTCCTGGCTCAACTATATTATTCTCCACATTTATTTGAATATCTGCTTACTAAGCATTGCACAGTATCATAGCTAATGAAGTTCATTCAAGATGCAATATTTCTCACTGAATATACACTGGTTGTCCATCTCCCTGCCTGGGAGCTCCCCAAGGGCAGGGTCTGTATCTGTCTGCTGCTGAATCCTTAGCATCCAAAGGCTGCCAGGCTTGTAGAGGGCACTTCCCCATGTCAGTTACATGGATGCATGAATAATAGAAAGAAAGAAAAACTTACCACAACCAAAAGTAGCACATTCTTTCAAAGTGAGGGTGGCTTAATAAAAGGAAATTTCTGATGCATGAGATGAATAGGCAAGTTTAAAGGTTAATTGAAAATAAATCAATAAAGTGCAATATCGTGGTAACAGCAAATAATTTTATTATATTGAAATAAAATAATATAACATGAACATTAAGTTAAATCAACTATCATATATTCCATGGTGAAACAGTAATGCCCTTCTTAAATTTAGAAATTAAATAACAACATCCAAAAATTGTTTTAACTTCTGGGAGTTATTTTCACTGAGTGAGTTCCAGCTACAATAGAGTATGAAATGCCTTCCTGGAATATGCCACATTCTGTCTCACTTCAGCTTTCACACGAGTGAGCCAGGAATGCTTCTCCTCTTGTTCTAACTGTCCTTTATTATAGTTTTAATTTTATATTCATCTTGTGGTTTTTTTAAGCAACATCTCCTTCATGTTGGCTATTATCTCCTGGATAACTTGAACCACAGGAGATGCTCAATAAATATTTACCAAAAGAAGCAAATAGTGTCAGTTTTTCCAGGTTTCACCAAAATAACCAGGCCTAAAGCTTCGCCCACATGCAGTTTTTTAGGACAAAGAGGTACAGAGTACCCACATTTTGGGCAGCCCTATTCCTTCCTGAACAGCAGTGAATTTGCCAACATTCAACATGATGCTATTGGGCCAAATTCTCCCCAATTTTATACTTACATTCTTGAATTCAAAGATGAAGTGATATGTTTATCCCAACTAAACTTCCTCTCATTGAATTAATTAATGTCAGTCTCTTTAAGATCCTTCTCAATCCTGATTCATCAAATTACATGTTTCCTATCACTTTTAGTTTCAAGTCACTCACAATTAGTTTTTGTTTAAATTACTGATGAGTGTTGTATAATTACAATAATGACTCAGAAAGTATTTATTATTTTAGAGCCCTTATAGAAGCACCAGAATTCAGGAAAGTCTATTTATATGCTAACTCCTGTCACCTTCATAATAGTGTTCTGAGGTATTTTCATTTGAATCATTAGAGAAAGTAAATCTGTGGCTCTGAGGATCAGTTAATTTCTCTAAGAACTCACACTTCATAAATGTAAGGATAAGGATTTGAAATGGAAATTTATGCCTGCTGAGCCTTTTTTACATGCCCAGTGGTTTCAAACTTTTTTAGCCAATGAAGTCTTTTTTTTCAACTGAGTCTTACAGCAGGCTACAAACCAGAATAACAGTGGATTTCTACTCAACTCAGCTTCAGAATCACTGCAGCCCATCTATGGCCATACCCCTGGAACATGCCTGATCTTGTCTGATCTCAGAAGCTAAGCTGGGTCGGGCCTGTTTAGTACTTGGATGGGAGAATTACCACAGCCCACTGGACTGATAATCACCAAAGAAGACATAAGCCAGAAACCTGCATGAAGCTCTCAGTTTCTGTTTTATATTCACAATATAGTAACAACCATTCGTTCTAAAATATTCTGGGACATTTTAGGATGCTCTAGAAAAGCCTATAATCATGAAAGCGTTCCAGTCTATGCAGTCCAATACTCTAGTCACTAGGCATATGTACTACTGAACATGAGAAATATAACTAGTATAATCAAAAAATTAAATTTTTAGTTTTATTTAGTTCAAATTAATTTATATTTTAAGGGAAATCCCAGGCATATGGATATGTACTCCCCTTCTCTTCTCAGCTTCCCATGAAGTAATGTTGGAGCCACATGACTAGACATGGCCAAAACACTGAGTGGAAATAAGGCCTGGTTCCTCCAGGCTAGAGTATCTAAGATTTAAGCCACAGCATGTTTCCTCATCATATACTCTAGTATACATAACAAAAAGATTTGAGAAAGACCTTCACACAGGAGAGAAACAAATCATATTCACTGTGCCCCCAGAGACTTCAGAGCTAGCTGTTACAGCAACATGTTCTTGCATGACCTGACAAATGGTTAACTGAGAGTACTTAGAACTCTGGGGTAAAACGAGAGCAACAAGGGAATAGCCAAAGCAAGCCTCAGACAGCTGAGAAACCAGAGATAAGAGACCAATGTGAATCATAAATAAATTCCACCAATAGTCACACTTATTTTCAAGTCTTACCCTGGTGGAGAGACATTTTACAAAAATCTGCCTCCAGGTCCCTAATGGCAGATAATGAGGAAAGGTAATCTCTATTCTGTAATCCTACAGTTTGCTTCTAAAGAACAGTTGTCCACATTAAGCACCAGTTTTCTTCTTTCCTTGGGAAACAGGCTTAATCCAATTATGTTATGTAAGTAGAGATTATAAAACCTGCATTAGCAATGATTCCTCAGGCAGCCCTATACCCTTGGAGCTATCACTTGGAAACTGTTTAATGGGACAGATGTGGACTTTTGGTATTTGAATACTATTAGCTAAGATTTATGGCATTTTTTGCTTAAAAAATTATGTATTCATCTACAGAATGTCTTTGCTCCCAGATGAGTGGGTTGTTCAAATATTTCTCTGTGGGAACATGTCAAGCCTCACATCTTAGGTGATCAGGATATAGTCTCAATGTTCACTGTTATTTCCAAGTCTTTCAATGTATGGCCATAAGAGAGTCCTGGAGCCTGTAGGGTAATATACTATAGTACAGCACTGAGGAGCAAGCTTGGAGCCCACAGCACAGGCATGGATCCCAGCCCTGTTTCCTCTAAGTTCTGTCACTGTGAACAAGTTAGTTATCTGTCCTGTACCTTGACATAGAGAACATGAGAAAGTGCTGCCTCAATCTCCTCAGACTCCCTTAGTCCACTCAGAATGTCTGTGCTCCACTTCCACAACTTTCACCTCACTTCCTGCAGGAGAACGAACACCTGTGGACTTCAGGATCCTCTTCACCCAAACAGATCATGAGCCAGAAGTGCCTAGATAGTGACAGTGAACGTTTTAGAAGTGAGTGCCCAAACTGTAAACCAAACCGATTTACTTGTCGCAAAATGCCAACACTGCAATTAAACCTGAATACTGAGGTTTTAGTTTAGAGAGAACAACTCAGATATTCACATCTTTTGCCTTAAAAGAAAGCCAAATAACACATAGGTTCACTGCCACTGGCCAAGGAGTTTGGGGGCCCAGAGAATTTGATAGCCAACAGCAGGTGATGGAGCATCCAAGGCCCAGAGCTGTGTTTTCAGCACGATGAGCCCCTGCACCTCTCCTCCAGAGTGCCAGCTCAGGACAAGGTCAGCTCCGGCACTTCACTCACACTGGCCTGGCGTGGCTGTGTCCCTGACCTCCACCCTCTCACTCCCATGACAACTTCCTCAAGGAACATTTTGTTTTCTTCAGAGGATGAATTTTTTATTGTAGCTATTGACTAACAAAAAAAAAAAAAATTCAAAGATAGTACAGAGGTCCCAGATGCCGACATTCAGTTTCCTGTATCACTAACATACTATATTAATACAAACACTCATAATTGCCTCAGCATCAATACCAGTAAAAATTAAAGAAAGGTCACAACATATTCAGATATCCTTGATTTCTAGCCTCATGTACCTTTCTGCTATGATCCCATTGAGCATACTACATGACATTTCATGTAGTATCAAGACTACATTTCATGTAGTCAAGTCTCCTCAGCTTTCACTTACCTGTAATTTCTCTGACTTCCCTTGCTTTTGATAATCTTAATAGTTTTGAGGAGTACATATCAGGTATTTTGTAGACTGCTTCTCATTGGGATTTGTTTTCCTTAGAGTAGGGTCATGGCATCAGACAAAGAAGACCACAGGGGCAAAATTCCCTTCTCATCGTGTCCTACAGAAGCAACATTCTCTAAAGTTGCTTCCCTCCTCCTGTCAGTTTATAAGGAAATCATATGTGTGGCTCATACTTTAGACCTACAGGATCATGCAATATTTGGAATTCTTCTGCATGGATGCCTTGTCTCTTCTCTACTCAGTCATGTATATATGCCAATATGGACTGGGGTCTTTAGTTTACATTTTGGATTATAATATGACATATTCTATTTTTTATTTATCAAATAGTTCCATCTCTAGCCACTGCACCTGTCCCTTTGTCTCTTTAACATACTTCTATCATTGTGGGATTATCTATTTTAATGTTAATCTTTGGCCAATCCTTATTTTCTGGCATTATAAGATTCCATGAATTCCTCTTCTATATCCCTGCCCCAGTTCCAGAATCACCCATTTCTCCCAAAGGCCTCAACTGATTTCATTAGAGAACAGTACTAGAAGCCAACATTTAGATGGATGTCTCTAGGTTCTGAGCTGATATGGCAAGGAAATACACACACACATTAATTAATGTGCATTAATATATGTAAGAACATATATAAGCACATGTCCTCATCCTATTATCTCTCTCTCCATATATATACATATACATATATATGTATATATGTGTGTGTATGTGTGTGTGTGTGTGTGTGTGTGTGTGTGTGTGTGTGTATGTATATGTATATTTTGAGTCAGGGTCTCACTTTGAATGCAGTTTAGGCTGGCCCTGAGCTCACTATGTAGCCCGGGCGAGCCTGGGACTCACTCTCTGCCTCCCGAGTGCTGACATTACAGGCCTGAGCCACCATGCCCCGCACTGTGATATGTGGTACTGATTGCTGGTGGGTGTGAGTCTCCACGCCCAGCATTGTTACCCCGGCTCGATCTCCGGCCCTTTTGCCTACGAGGCAGGCACTGGAACCATTGAGCTAAATCGCTGGCCCCTATTATCTACCGGACATCAACTCTACGCAGTACTTCAGAGCCATCCGTCACCTCATCTTGCTTGTTTCTAAACCGGAACGTTAACAGTGAGAAATACAGCTTCTGCCGCCCACGCAGGGACTGGGTGGTTCTTTTCCAGGCTGAATGCGTCCAGGCTTCAGAGCTGTAACCCTCCGTCCTGCGCACACAGTTTTATCAACTGCTTGTGTTCTTGTCTAGAAGGGTTCCCTCATTTCCAAAGTTAAAGTCAAATCAGCCACTTTCTTCCCTAAGCCCTTCACTGGGGTTGTTTCCTATGCTTGTATTGCAGTCAGTTTACAACCTTCTTCATCCTATCTCTTACTACAGCAGCTGACTAAATGACATTTTTCACTTGCATGTACTGAGTCATTCTCTTATTATGTTCTTTTTATTAGTGTATCTTTCTAAGACATAGTTGCATTTATTTTGGGGAACTGAAACATATACTAGTCATATCTTAATGTTTTTTCTTCTCTTTTCCTTCTCCCTCTTTCCTCTCTCCTCTTGCCCCTAGATTCTCTTTCCTTCTCTACAAAGTGTATGTCTTTGTTTCCTACATCGATCCTTTATTTTGCTGTTTAAAATATTTATATTTGGGTTTCTGATATTCAAGAAACCGTGTAAATTTAACCTTCAGTGTTTGATTTCTTTCACTTAGCAATATGATCTCAAGATGCAACCATTTTTCTCAAAATGACTCAACACTATCCTTCTTCATGGCTGAGCAGTACTCTATTGTATACATTTCTGACATTTTATCCATTCAACTGTTGGTGGACACATAGGCCAACTTAATAATTTAGCTATTATGAATTGTACTGCTATAAACATGAACATTCATATACCACTGCAACACAATGATATCCTATGTGCTGTAAATTTACCCATTATTACCATATACAGATTACATTCTTGAGTATAAGATATCTCCCTTGCTTGATTCACACTCATTTGCAATTTTGTCTTTCTCAGAAAGCTACATAAATGGAATCATATAGTACCTCAGTTCATGAACTCAATTCTC
Organism: Petromus typicus; assembly: GCA_004026965.1. Taxonomy (NCBI): domain Eukaryota; kingdom Metazoa; phylum Chordata; class Mammalia; order Rodentia; family Petromuridae; genus Petromus; species Petromus typicus. The sequence goes on along the minus strand of PVIR01000825.1, from coordinate 3,471 downwards.
TCCTTGATTCTGGTCACAAACCAAACTGAATGAGAACCAAATCAATGTTCTCCGTAAGGTCAGCATTGAACCTGACCAGTGACTTTGATTCAGTTCTCATCTATCTGGGTTTGCAACCAAAACCATGGAAAGAATGGAGTTCACAAACTGAAACACCACTATATTTACTTTTCAGATGGCTTCTTTAACTTGGCAACATGAATTTAGGACCCATTCAAATCTTCACTTGATTCAATAACTTTTTTCTTTATAACTTCTTTCAATAACTTTTTTCTTTATAAATAATATCCCATTGCACATATGTTCTAATGTTTCTTTACCCACAATAATATCCAAGAATATTAAAAGTATCCCGATTGCTTCTAATTTTTTTAAGTTATGTACAAAGTTACTAAAAACATTCATAGATTTTTTTGTGTTGGCAGTTTTTAGGATCAGTTAGGTAAAGACCTAAAAGTGTGTTTACTATAGTATATGATACATTTATATCTACCTTTGTGAGAAATTCCCAAACTGTTTTAAGACACTGACAAACAGAATACATAGGATAATCAAGATCATTCACCTTGACCCAAGTTGTATTCATCCCAGGGATGCAAGGATAGTACAATATATGTAAATCAATAAATATAATATACTATATTAACAGAGTCAAGGTCAAAAAACATATGATCATCTCATTAGTACAGAAAAAGCATATGACAAAGTCAAACATCCATTCATCATTAAAACCCTCCAGAAAATAGGAATAGGTCTTTATCTCAACTCAATAAAAGCTATTTATGAAAAGCCAGTATTATACTTAGTGTTCAAAACTGAAACTATTCAAGCTAAAATTAGGAACAAGACAAGGATGTCAACTATCACCACTCCTATTCAATATAGTTCTGGAAACATTAGCTACAGAAATTAGACAAGAAAAAGAAATAAAATGAATAATGATAGGAAAGGGAAAAGTTAAGCTGTCATTATTTATTGCTACATTTACAGTCCGCATAGAAGATTCCTAAAACTTAGCCAAAAGATGGCTTGACTTAATTGCCAGATTCAGTACAGTAGCTGGGTATAAGATAACACTCAAAAATCAACAGTTTTCCTACACAAAAATAATAGTCTCATTGATACAATTGCTTTTACAACAGCAGCCCCCAAAATGAAATATCTAGGAATTAATATAACAGAGGAGGTAAAAGACCTCTACTCTGTAAAATACAACAATCTCAAAAAGGTGATAAAAAAAAGAGGATATCAGAAAATGAGAAAACATCCCTCATTCCTGGGTAGGAAGAACCAATATTGTCAAAATGGTCATACTGTCAAAACTACTTTATAGATTCAATGCAATCTCAATTGAAATCCCAAAAGTATGTTTCACAAAACTTGAGAAAATAATCCAAAAATTAATTTGGAAACATAAGAGATCAAGAATAGCAAAAATCAGTGCTAGTCAACAAGGCCACGGCAGGGGGTATCACAATCTCCAACTTGAAACTATATTACAAAACCACTGTAATAAAAACAGCATGTTACTGCCAAAGAAGCAAACACAAGGACTAAAGAAACAGACCATAAGACACAGAAATAATGCCAGCCACAGTAAGTCACCTTTTCTTTGACAGAGGAGACAAACACCATCATAGAGGAAAGACAACCTCTTTAAAAAGTGATGCTGGAAAAAAGTAGATTAGAAACCTAAATATTAAAGCAAAAATACTAAACCTGCTAGAAGATAGGGTAGGTGGAACTCTCAGAGATATTAGCATAGTGAAAGACTTTATGAATAAAACTCCAGCATTATAGAAACTAGAAGAAAGAATCAACAACTGGGATCTCATTTTATTAAAAAGCTTCTGCATAGCAAGATAAACCAACAACAGAGTGAAAAGACAACCTATAATTTGGGAAAAAATTTTATCAGCCATTCCTTAGACAAAGGACTACTATCTAGAATATATAAACAACTTTTAAAAACTCAGTTTCCCAAATTTAAAGATCCAGTTCAAAAATGAGCATCTGAAATAAACAGACATTTTTCAGATGAAGAAACAAAGACATCAAAGAAACACATGAAAAAATGTTCTATGATAACTGGTTACTCGAGAGATCCAGATGAAAATAACACTGAGATTTCATTTCACTCCAGAAAGAATGGCTGCTATCAAAAACTCAGCCAACAAGAAATGCTGGCAGGGCTGAGGGGAGAAAGAAATTCTTCTCCACTATTGGTGGAAATGTAGACTCGTACAGCCACTGTGGACTTCAGTGCAGAGAATCCTCAAAAAAACAGGATTAGAGATCCCATTTGACCCTGCTATTTCCCTGCTGGGTATACACATGAAAGAATTGAAAGAATCACACCACAGCCACATATGTGCACCCCATGTTTATAGAAGCACAGTTGGCAATAGCTAAATCTTAGAAACAGCCCAAATGCCCAACAACTGGAGGCTGTATAAGGAGATGTGGTTTTTAAAATGAAGTAGAGTATTTCTCTGCCATAAAGAAGGATAAATTAGAGACATTTATAGTTAAAGAGCTGCACACTGAGGCCATACTCATAAGTGAAATGAATAGGACATACTTGTGGAAATACCATATCATTCTCTAGTGTCAGAAACCAAAAGTATAAATGAAATCCAAAATGTACATTAGGTATTATGAAATAGGAAGAAAATGTTCAAAGGGGAAAAGGAACGAGTGTGGGGGGGAGCAAAGAAGGGAAAGAAAATATTTTAAGGCAAAAAGTAAAAAGTGGAAACAAAGCTTATGAATATAGGGGAATGGAGGGACTAGAAGAAAGGCAGGAGAATGGAAAAAATAAGAATCAAGATATATCATGTACAGGTACAATTTCTCAATGATGAATGGGAACATAATGTATACTTACATGTACCAAGGAACTCAATTAAAAAACAAATTAATGTTTTGTTTCACAGATAAAGCTTTCCGTGTTTTGTCTAAGAACTATCCTGAAATCAAAATCATGAAGAATTTTATTCTATTTTTTCTAGAAGTTGTACAGTTTTGTATCTTACATTTAGATCTATAATTAATTATAAGTTAATTTTGTGTAATATGTATTTTTTTATCACACAGATGCCAAATTCAACACAGATTGTTTTTCCTTTAATGACTTATAAAATCTCAATTGACTGAATGAGTATATTTTGGGGCTATTTTGTTATTGATCTATATATCTGCTCTTTCACAAAACTATGGTGTCTTATTTACCATAAGTTTATAAGTTTTAAAATTAAGTACTGAGTCCTCACATTCCTTTTTCCTTTCTAATGTTATGTTGCTTATTCTAGGCTTTTTGCATTTTTACCTGTACTTTAAAACAGCTTATCACTATCTACAAAAGAGTATGCTGGCATATTGATTGGTATGTTGGAATGAATTTGTTTCTTAACCATAAGGAGTCTTCTAATCCACAAATATACAATGTATCTATCTGTTTAGATCTCTCTC